>JAQQZX010186350.1:0-19064 GCA_030068355.1 Notoglanidium maculatum
TCAGGTTTCCTCCCACAGTCCAAAGACATGCAGATTAGGTCAACTGGCTACTCTAAATTGCCCATAGGTGTGAATGTAAGCGTGTGTAGCTGTTTGTCTGTGTTGGCCCTGTGGTGGACTGGCGATCTGCCCGGGGTGTACCTCGCCTCTCGCCCGAAGATGCTGGGATTGGCTCCAGTTTCCCCGCGACCCAGATGGATAAAGCGGTATAGATAATGATGGATGGATGGATGGATGTACTGAAAGCACCTTTGCAAGTTATGTTTATAACTTATAAACTTATATAACTTATAATAAGTTATGTATATAACTTATAACAGGTGCTTTCAGTACATATTATTATTAATATTTAAATTACATAGTTAGCTTTACAATTATATATTGGTGGGGACAACCCCCTGATAAAGCAATGCTTTTTTCAAGTTTCGAAATATTTCACCCCCCTCGGCCACCCAGTGGTTTGGTCCACTCACCCCGTCCCCCACATTAATTAGACTGACCGGTACGAGTAGAATAAGACAATACACTGTTTTTGTGCTCACACACTAAATGATCTATTACTTCATATAATTGTTCACTCTGTTACTTCTCAGGTAAATTGTGTATGTGTGTGTGTGTGGGCATATGTGTGTTTTGTTTTTTATTCATTGTTTTGTTTTTTATTATTACTGTATGTCTTCTAATTCACCGTCTAATTCAATGCCTTTTCTTTATATTTATTACTTAAAATACACTTCATGTCTTAAAGTAATAATGTTCTGTCATTTTACTTAGTTGAGTGGTTCTTGATATAATCTGGATTACTCCAGTTGTGGAACAGGCTATTTACTGTACACCAACACTACCTCCACACAACACTACTGATGATCTCAAACACATTAAGAAGGCGAGAAATTCCACTAATGAACTTTAGAAACGTCACAGCTGTTAATGAAAAGCGTTCCAGGTGACGACCTCATGAAGCTGGTTAAGATAACGCCAATAGTGTGTAAACCTTCATCAAATTCTTCATCTACTCTGAAGAATCTAAATTATGAAACATTTTCTTTTTTTAACACTT
Source organism: Notoglanidium maculatum (assembly GCA_030068355.1). Taxonomy (NCBI): domain Eukaryota; kingdom Metazoa; phylum Chordata; class Actinopteri; order Siluriformes; family Auchenoglanididae; genus Notoglanidium; species Notoglanidium maculatum. The sequence goes on from JAQQZX010186350.1 coordinate 1,061, forward strand.
TTTTTGTTTACCACATAAATCCTGTTATTTCATAGTTTTGATGTCTTCAGCATGGTTCTACAATGTAGAAAATAGTCAAAATAAAGAAAAACCTATGAATGAGTAGGTATGTCCAAACTTTTGACTGGTACTGTATATACAGTGCCTTCCACAATTATTGGCACCCCTTGTAAAGATTATTAAAAAGGGTTAGAAAAACCCTTTAGTGGCTTCATTTCGCAATGAAAAAATGAGCTTTTTACTGAAATAAATTCACTCAGAAAAAACAGTAAACATTTTTCCCATGTGGATGGATGAGTAAGGGAATTCAGCCACTGTGTCACCTCATATTTTTTCCCAGTTAAATGGGAAGTCATGTATTACAGCTTGAAAGTTCCTAAACACTCCAATTATCTCAAAAGTTTACAATTTTATTTGGGAAACAGATGAAGCTACTTGGTTTTTTTCCAACCCTATATACTAATCTTTACAGGAGGTGACAATAATAGTATATATTGTTTGTATATTCACATAACTCCAGTTCCAAACAAGTTGAGATGCTGTTTAAAACATAAATAAATACAGAATTCAATGTTTTGCATATCCTTTTCACACATATATTCAACTGAGTACAATATAAAGACAATATATTTAATCTTTAAACTTATTTAAACATTTACTTTACAAAACTTTACCATATTTTGTAAATATACACTCATTCTGAATTTGATGCCGGCAGCACTTTCCCAAAAAGTTGGGACAGGGGCATGTTTACCGCTGTGTTACATCACTGTCTCTTTTATCAACACTCAATAAGCGTTTTGGAACTGAGGACACTAACTGAAGTTTTGTAAGTGAAATTCTGGCCCATTCTTTCTTGATATACAACTTCCGTTGTTGAATTTTGCGCTTCACAGTGCACCACACACAGGTCTGGACTACAGACACGCTTTCACTATGACGTCACACTGTTGAAACAGGTGCAGAATGTGGCCTGGCATTGTTTTGCTGGAATAAGCAGGGCCTTCCCTGAAAAAGATGTTAATGATGCCTTCACAGATGATCAAGTTACCAATGTCACAGATGCTGGCTTTTGAGCTTTGTGCTGGTAACAATCTGAATGGTTTGCTCTTTTCCTCTTTAGCCTGGAGGACACAATGTTCATGATTTCCAAAAACAATTTAAAATGTGGTCCAACCACAGCACACGTTTCCATTTTGCGTCAGTCCATCTCAGATGACCTTGGGCCCAGAGACATCCATGGTGTTTCTGGATGTTGTTGATAAATGTCTTTTGCTTTTCATTTGTAGATGCAGTGGTCAGGGTCGTGTGTAACCACTTGAACAGGGTTACAGCAGACTTTATACCTACAGTATATGTTGCAGCACTATGTAACATGTACAGGGCATCATGTAAAGTCCACACTGACACTAACCCAAGCTCAGGATCAAACTGGAAACCCTGGAGCTGTGAGTCAGCAATGCTACCCACTGCATCACTCAGTGTGTGTGTGCAGAATGAGTCAAAGCTCCTAAGAGTGTTGAGTCTGAGTCTTTAAGTGAGCCATCATAACAAATCATTGGTACAAATTCTCACTGCGGGTCACCTCCTGCTCTGGTGCAAGCTGCTTCCTCTCACACTGTAATGGCTGATTTAAAAATGTCACAGCCATGTATCTCTCAGCACAGGAAAGCTTTTTACTGAAGCTTCATTATACATATAACCTGTCTGACTCTCAACCTCCGAATCCTAACTCCAACTCTCCCTCACACCTGCTCTGAAAACCCTCCTTTGTCTCTGACGGAAGGTCATGTTATAGATATGCTGCCCAAGTCCCCTCGCATCCCATTCAGTACAGTCCTGTATCTTAACTGTACAAAATATATACCAAAGTATCATAGCCATATAAGAATCTAGGAAGCTTCAAACATAGATGAAAAATATTGAATACATAATCCTTTAAGAAAACTATTTAACACTCTCCATTCTTGATTAATTAATTGATTATTAATAAAAAAGATAACAGAAGTACATAATTTATAAATGCTAAGCTTACTCACCCTAAAGTTCTAAAAACATTATGATCATATAAAATGTGATTAAATATGAATAAATTGTTAAAGCAAGCAATACTTAAATGCTGATTAGGAAGATAGGAATAATAACGCAAAATAATAAAATGTTCACTATTAATTCATACGCGACTGACAGACATTTGATAAACACATAATCTAAGGCGAGTGATTTCTAGACATTAGATCTAAGGGTTCATTTGTTCTAATTCCAAACAGTTACAACAACTAAAACAGAATTAAAATTGACCAAATAACTAAAGTATATTCCACTGATAATCTTGCTTTCCACACAAGTTCACCACTAGAGGGCAAAATTTAAAAGTCTTTACTCTCCGACCCCCACAAAGGCTCTGATTCCATAACATTTAAAAGACAGAGCAGGATTGTGTAAAAAAAAATTCTCTGTGTAAAATGATTTGCTGATAATCCAATATGCCTGAAATATTTTTTTTATTTTATTTTAAAGATGCATAGCACCTAATGGACATCATTTTCTCCTGTTTAGCAGGTGGACAAATTCCCAAAAGAAGAAGCTTCAAATGATCTAAAGATACTTATTTTGGCTGCATCATGTTTGAAAGTTTGGAAATTCCCTAACAATAAAACATACACATGGTAAATTGAGCATAAATCACTTTTGAATTTAATCTGAGTTAGACCAAATATTTAAAGGTCCATTATGTAGGATTCAACCAACTGAATGCCCCTCCCTTACCCCTCCCTTTCCAAGTGTGTATTAGAACATACAGTTCTCAAACTTGTTGTCCAGCACCAGCAACACTGATTCATAAACACTATGATTCATACTTAGAGGTAATTATGCACTAATGAGGACATACTTACAGTAATGAATATAATGAATATTATATTCTGTTTCTGCTAATAGAGCCCCCTAAATGCTACATATTGGACCTTTAATGCACTAATAAACTGAACTGTCTTGGCCCGGTACAGTTTATAAAATTACAGCTGTCAATCATTAGAAATATTTAGTATCTTGTTTTCTAATTATCACTTTCATTATAATATTGCTGTTAAAAGCATAACTTAACATTCTGACAATCAGGTATTAATAATCTTTTCCTGAAACATCTAGTTCAGTCACTTCTAAGGAACTAGATCAATGTGCATAGGTTTTATTTTAGGGAAGAGTAGAACTGAAAAAAGCACCAAGGTGCTCTGTAGGCCGATTTATTACATGGAGCTGTCTGCTCTTGTTTGTAAAATGTTTCCTCTTACAACACACACATACACAAAACTAAACCTTCTTAAAAATGGCAAACTAGGTAAACTACAAGCTTCATGCATTCTGCAGGTGTGTCTTAAAGAGAGACTTGTAAGGCAGTTTATTAAACCATAATAATAAAGTAACATGTAAATGAGGTATTTGAGGTTGTGTTATAATGAGCTTTGCAGGGCTAGAGACAGGGCTTATGTAAACATTCAATGACATGTTTTGCTAGGCTCTGTACTGCCTTGAGGTTGGCTACAAAACAAATATAGCGTCACTGCCTAATTAACAATTATTATAAAATTACAGGTATAACTTAGTGGTTTAGACAATTTCTCTACATATTAACTACAAGCTAGTAGAGTCAAACAGGTCTACCCTTCAGTAGAGGGATCATTTGTAAGAGAAGTGAATGGTTACCTACAGGCTGACACCTGATGCAGAATATAACCTGAGATATTCCTCATAGAAGCATTTCCTTTTGCACTTTTCAAGCAGATACAAATGATGTATTTGCCTAGACTCATTATTTGCATTTCCTGACCTTAGTAGCACTTTGACAAGTAGACTTTGACAGCAGCCACATTGTGATGGCTAGATGACTGGGTCAGAGTATCTCTAAAACAGCAGGTCTGGTATGCAACGGTTAGTACCCACCAATCGTCTGCTCCGATCCCACAGAAGAGCAACTGTAGCACAAACTGCTGAAAAGTTAATACTGGTTATAATGCACTCTTAGAGCTGGGCTGGAGTCCAGCCTTCCAACACCCGAGTTGATGTAGTGCATTATATAAAATTAACACTACGTGCAGGGGTCTGTCTATCTCCCATCCTGTGACTAGCCCTCTCCCCTGATTGAGTGAGCTGGGACAGGTGCCTGCAGGGCGAATTGCGTCCAGTTGGCACAGCCTTCCATCTGCTGTGATGGCTCCAAATGCCATTATGTAATCCCCCTGCAGCTTATTCATTCCAAACTGGCTAGTGTTAAATCACATCAAAAGACATTTTGACTAAAAACAGTTGTCATTTATATACAAATTGCCCAAACTGATTCACTATTTATAAAATAGTTTCTTGAATTTTGGTGTCTACTTCTGGCATCTATGCCCAAATACGTAAAGAGTAAAACAGGACAGGGCATGCTGTTATTGAAAATAATCAACAAGAGAGTGTTGTGTAGCAGCCCAACAGGAAACTCACAGCAAGCCACAGCTATTAAAGTATGACAATTTTTATCACTTTAAAGTTACATTTAATGTTGTGGAATATCCACAAAACAAGTTAGTTCCTATTAGCTCTGGTGTTGCAGCAGTTATAAACAGTCATTTCATCACCAGACTCACCTTTTTTCTCTCTCTTGAAATAAAAAAACAAAAATAAATGGTCTTATGGTTACTGAGAAACTGGACAGTGCAAAGTGCTCTGTCTTGAATATAGAAAACTTGAAAAAGTGCTGACACTGGAGACTCCTTCTATACATGTTAATAATGTCTCCTTACAGAAAGCTTCACCATATTTAAAAATTATATATTTTTCTTGTCATGTATGTGTATCTAAGAACACGTACATCTCGAACAATCCAGCATTAACAATTCAGAATTTAAAACTCACTGGGAAATCATAGATTTGAAGTGAAATTACTAAATTATCATGTATAATATTAATTATACACATAATAATATTCAATCATTTTGAGGGGTTTAAGTCAAGTTTACATTAACAGATTTTGAGACAGGGTGAATTCAGGTAAATTGGGAGAGTTTAACTTAGCAGTATTTATTTTCTGGTCTGAGAACAACAAAAATAGGACAAATTTAAAATCTGGCAAGCCATTTAAAAAACTTTATAAATTTAGAACTAGGGAAGGCCAATTTATAGGGTTGGGGAATGGAAGGCATTATTTTAGGTAATATTACTGTAAACAAGATACATGACAAAACTCAAAATTATACATATACACAGAAGAGAGAGCGTGGGCGAGATGTGAACTGAGTGCACAAAACAGCAAGCACAAGGCTAGCAAGGTGGGAACACTTCTGTTTGTCAAGCACTGTTGGATGATGTGCGCACACTTCATTTTCTCCTGCTTGCCAGCATCTACACAATATTAATAACTCAAGTTAATTTCGGGGATTTCTAAAACAGAGAACTGAAGGAATACACTGAACGCACTGCACTTTCAGCCAAGCTGTCAGTTTACACCTTTTTGATACTGTTCACCTGCATGACGTCATGTTACATGCGAAACCTGGCTTTCTTAACTTTGAATATTTTATTTGTTCATCTTTAAGTAAGTAGGCCTTTTATCCTGGAAAGCAGGGTGTGAGGCAGGAATACACCTGGGACTGGACTGCAGCCCATCACAGGCAAGGTGGTAGAGGCCCTATACATACCTGTACACCAAGACACAAATCTACAACTGCTCCATCAATAAATGAATGAATGAATGAGTGAATGAATGAATGAATGAATGAATAAGACTTGGGTTATGGCTGGAGCAATTTTGACCAAATAACCTAAACACAAGCGGTTCAGAAAGCATGAAAGAAAAAGAAAGAGTTAAAGTTTCCAAAATATAATCTAGAGAATGTGAATCATATTGTCCATAATCATGGTGATTACGGAGATTACCAGATAATTTATGATATAACAGAAACTAATCATACATTAATTGCATCAGATGATCATTTTTCTATTTCTCTGTCAGTAGTTAAGTATAATTATTTGTAAATCTTTTGCAAGTTCTTTACAAACATCAGATTAAATGTGCCCAACTAGTGAAGGTTGTTGTTTTGGAGCTGCTCTGAAATGGAGCGAGTCAATATGAATGAGTCCATTCGGTCAAAAAAATGAAAAGTTGTTTTATTGGACATTCTAAATCTACAGTGAATTATCTTTAAAATAAGGAGTTAAATTAGTTAAATTTGGTGCAGCCAATCCAGAGACATAAGCATAATTTTTTAAGGTATCTTAACAGAAAATCAAGCTTTGAGAAACCAAATATTTGTCATATTTATTCATATTTATAAGTTGTTTTACAGTGTAATATTTTGGTGTTGAATACATAATAGATTAAGGACTGTATTTACAGTAAAATTAGAAACATGATTTGGGGGTCATTTAATGACATGCTCTCATTTCAAACACACCACATATATGGTCTTATTGTATCCACACACAAAAAAAATCAGCTAATCAGTTTGTCTGTGTGTGCAGTAGTTGCTGGTAATATAATGTCAAACATTTCACACTTTGTCTTTTTTGTTGTACTTTAACAACGGTCTCTGATATCTCATAAACTTTTATTTACACAGCTCACACAACACACTCTGGATTTATATTCACATTATTGATTGTTAACAGACAAAGCCATGATAAGGCAAGTCCAAATTAAATCAATTCAATACAATACAAGGGTAGGTCTTCCCTTTAAGAAGTTCATCTTCTGAATCAATTAGCTAACTAATATCTAAAACCCACATGCGTTCCCTCCCACTGTCACAACCTAAACCAATAAATAAAAGCCAAATAACACCAATGTGCAAAATATGACAAGACTGAAAAAATAAAATCACCTATTTCAACAATGTATTGAAGTTGGGTGAGCCAGCAGCAAGAATTCTTTGAAAATATTTCAATTGATTGACTGGAAACGTGAATACATTTTCATAGCTTTTGAATAATTTGGTGGGACGCAATTTGTCCAGGCACACACACAGTACTGGCTGAGTAACAAAGAGTAACACGCACACACACACACACACAGTACTGGCTGAGTAACAAAGAGCTTGACTGATAAATGGATAAGATGCAAACAGCAAGCAATCACAAACCCAGTTAACAATTAAAAGGCTTCTAAGTTTTTTCAAGTGTTTTTTTTTTAAAATCTCACACATTATTTTCTAATTAATCTGAAATCTTCCATAGTCCTGTGACAGATTGGTGACATGCCCAGGGTGCACCTCGCCTCTTGCATGAAGTCAGTTACGATGGTTTTAGCTTGCTTGCAATCCTCAGTGGATAAGCAGTATTGATAAAGGCTGATCTTCCATCTTCAATATTTAGAATATCTATTGGCTCTAAATACTTCATCCAAAAGTCATGGATATACTTTATATCATCAGGGGCAGCTTAAATCAGAGCTACTATTGTAATAACACTACAGCAGTGCAGTAGTGGGAACATGAAAAACAAGTCTTTTTTAAAACTAAATCATTGCTATTAATATGTCAAAAAGAAGCTGGCAGACCAAGTTGCTGCCTAGAAAGAGTCTTGTAGATGTTGTTCTAAATTACCCTTTGGTGAGATCCACATGAGACATGTAAATTAAAGCCTTCACTGTTTGCTAGCAGGTCATAACACAATAATTAATTTCTGTTACAGCAGCTTGGACTGTAATTCCGTCTGCAAAGTGTCACAACAGGAGTCCGCTCCAGGCTCCACTTACCAAACATGGCTCCAAACATGGCCGCCACAGACTACAACTCCCATCCCAGCTCACGCTCACAGTCGCTGGAGTTCTAACCACACACACCCGTTCTCAATCACACACGCTATATATACACAACAAGTAAGAAGTTCATCTTCTGAATCACTTAGCTAACTAATATCTAAAACCCACATGCGTTCCCTCCCAAATAACCAAATAACACCGATGTGCAAAATATGACAAGACTGAACAAATAAAATCACCTATTTCAACAATATATTGACGTTGGTGGAGCCAGCAGCACGAATTCTTTGAAAATATTTCAATTGCTTGACTGGAAACCTGAATACATTTTCATAGCTTTTGAATAATTTGGGGGGTGCCTTCTACCCTGGGGCACATGCACAAGTCCAGCCCTGACCACAGGGTATCATACTGTATATACACACAAATTCACATCTAGGGAACAGTTTAAAGCATTCACGTTTAAAAATCTGAGCTCGGTATCACACCAGCGACTCTAGAGCTGTGAGATGGCAACACTACTCACTATGCCACCATGCCGACTAATTCCTAATAAACTTGTTTGACGCAATTTGTCCAGGCCTCAGTCTCCATCACGCCTCTTGCATTCTCAACTACTGAATACACAGCTTAGATTTACGACACACACACACACACATACGCACACACACGCACAGTACTGGCTGAGTAACAAAGAGCTTGACTGATAAATGGATAAGACGTAAACAGCAAGTCTCGCATAGGCTCTTTGTGATGTAACGCTCCGTACTGTGTTGTCTGAACTTACTAAGCCTTTGTTCCTCATGTTTTGGATCTCTCTGCCTGTTTGAAAATAAATGTTTTAACCTGCACTTGTATCCTCACCAGTCTCATGATGAAACACAAGGTTTATTTTAATGTGCTCATACTAATATGTTAGCGTTTCTATAGTAACAATTTACACAAGGACTCGCATGGTGGAGTAGGAGGAGACATTTATTTAGCACTTTTGGAAGGAGTCTCCAGTGGCAGCGCTTTCAGTTTCTTAGTATTGCGAAAAAATCTATTGTTTTTTCTTATTAATTTCACAAGAGCAAAAAAAGAGAAACTGGTGAGGAAGGTTTGTAGCTGATATAATGTAAGTAAGGACAGGAACTAACTTGTCTCATGGATGTTCCACAACAATAACTGTAGCTATAAACAAATAAACCATATGATGTGTCATTAGTTAATTAAAACAAAATGTAACTGTTGGTAAATCGCTGTGGTATAAGAGGACTAACACATAGGAAATTAATGTTCAGTGTGCTAACAGCATTACGCCCATATTTTCCTAGAACAGCATGCTCTGTCATGTTTTATTCCTTATTTTTTACTGGGTATAAGCCACAGTCCACACAGTTAATCTGACAGTAGTGTTTGTGTCATCTGAATCCTATCACATATCAAGCAAATAAATAATCTCCATGTGAGTGATGTCTGCTGAGACAATAGGCAAGCAGTTACTATCAGAAGCTGAAAAGGTTTCATTTCAGACATTCAATAACACAACTGCTGTGTTATACTTGGTGTAGTACAGAGTACATCATGCAGCTGCATAGATAATAGAGTTGGCAATAGACATAGCTAGTAAGCAGAGTGTTAAATACCACTATGTTAAATGCATTCTTCCTTAATAAATACAGAGCAAAGTGCAAAGTAGACATGCATGATATGAACAATTTGGGACTTCAGTATGTCTGCAGTATATTAAAAACAAACTGGCAAAGCTGAGATGTGTCATGGTTAAAGATCTGCATTTGTCTGAGGTTTTTTTTCTTTTTTTTAAAGTCACTATATATCAATTATAAAATGCGCTATTTAAAAAAAAAAGGGGAGGTTTTTACTTTCATGCTGGATGATATGAAGCTTCCAGGGCAATGAAACACACTGCTCTGGTGACTGAGTTAGGGTGAGCCTTGTTTTCTGAGTGCCAGCATCCTTTTTCAATTGTTCCGTATGAGTTGAGTGCATATGCCACTGCATTTGGCTACCTCTAGAAAAAGCTCTGCAGCCGAGCCTTTTTTTTTTCCGAGCCTTCTGGCATTTTTGTGCAGCCACTCCAAGCACTCCCAGTTAAAATTTTGAACTTTGCAGAACACTTTGCTGGTGTCATCAATGTCACTTCTTTTCAGGCAACCAATTAAAGCGGTAATAAGTTTTCAAGGAATTATCAAAGAGACAAAACTGATGTGAAGCATTTTTTATGAAGCGCTTGGATGAAGCCAGAGCTTTTTCTGCCAATAAAACTCTATATGGATGCACGACCGAAGCGATCCCCAGCACCCTATCAGCGCTTTTCTGCCAGAAAAAAATGCCACATTGACACACCCTTACTTAATACATTTTTTACCCACATTTGTTTTTACCAATTCCCATGCACCAGTGTCATGTGCCTCCTCTATCACACGACAGCCATCAACCTGGCAGGGTGAAGGCTAACACTTGCTTTCTTCAAGTTCCACAATTACCCCTAAAAATTTTAGAAGCAAAAATAAATATGCTAAACATTATATAAAAAAATATGACTGTTGCATATTTGCATACACTGTATTGGCTGATTCAGGTTTAGGGAATAGAAATCTGTCATGGATTTGCCCCTCACTGTAAGTCCTGGATGCTCTCTTTGATCTTCGCTTGCACAGCGTTGCTACATGAGCCTCCAGGTTTGCATGGTTGCGCAATTGGAATGGACTCCAGTTCCCAGGCTGCACCGTGGCATCATGTGGACGGCCTGAGTGGCTGCACCTGGCAAGCATTAAGGCTCGTTATAGACACTATTTAAGGACTCACTCGCACATGCTATAATCGCAAAGCATTAACTTAACTTTTGTTATTGCCAAGCCTTTGTTCTCTGGTTTTGTCTTGCCTGAGAAATCTGGTTGGATTTTAGATTTTGTTTCTGCCTTACCTTTGATACTTCTGCTTTCTGTAAATTGACCATTGCCAGCCTTACTGGAATCTGAATGTGGAAGGGTGGTCTACAGCAACAACTGTGCTCCAGAGCTCCCTCCAGTGGCCGATAGAGAGTTCTTCACTGCAGAGCTCCCTCCATTGGCTGAAAGGGAGGCCTTCAGTACAGAGCTCCCTCCAGAGGCCAAAAGAGAAGCCTTCCATCTAGAGTATGCTGCAGAGATTGAGTCTTCTCCTACTCCTAGCTTTAAGGATATTGTCATCATTCCGCCTCCTGGCTTCGAGGATGACGCCATCCCCACACCTGAGCCAGCTTCAATGCCTGAGTCAGCTTCTACACATGAGCCTGCTCCAGTTTCAGTTTCAAAGCCAGCTCCCGTCTCCAAGCCAGTTCCAATTCTAGTCTCCAAATCTGTTCCAATTCCAGTCTCTGAGTCTTCCAATTCAACTCTTGGAGCCTGTTGTAGTTCCAGTGTCTGATCCCATACCTGTTCCCATGCTAATGTCTAGGCCCACGTGAGAGTCTATGTCCATACCCACTGCAGTGCCTGTACCTGTGCCCATGTCTGAGTCCATGCTCATGCTTGTGCTCATGTTCATGTCTATACCCATGCCTGAGTTTATGTCCACATATGAGTCCATGTCTTTGCCATGCCTGAACCTATACATGTACCAAATCCTGTGCCCGAGCCCATGCCTGAACTAATGCCGATGTCTGAGCCTCAAATTCCTGTCTGAATGTCTGTCTAAGCAGCTGCCAGAGTTTCTGCTCAGGCCTGTGCCCAAGTCCACGCCCATGCCCTCTTCTAGGCTAAAGTTTGGCATTTTGATGTCTTGTTCCATGCCCAAGATTGTGGGTCTAGGCCTCTTGCTGTGAGCATTGCATACTTTCTTTGGTCTTTGCCAAGCACAGCGTTGCTGTATGTGCTTCTGGGTTTGTGTGGTTACTCAACTGGAATGGACTCCAGTTCCCAGGCTGCACCATTGCATCATGTGGACAGCCTGAGTGGCTGCACCTGGGGAATGCATGGGGATTGTGGCTGCATTAAGGCTCATTATATATACTATTTAAGGACACACACACTATAATCGTGAAGGTTTAACGTTTGTTATTGCCATGCCTTTGCTCCCTGTTTTTGTCTTGCTGGTTTTTTGATCTGTGTTTGGGCTTTGGATTTTGTCTCGGCCTTACCTTTGATACTTGTGTTTTCTGTGAGTTGACCATTGCCTGCTTTACTGGAATCTGAATGTGGATTACCCTGATATTACCCATAAGCCTTATATTTTTGATCTCTGCCCAGTTTACATTGAGTTTTGGATTACATTTTAGACTTTGTCTGCCTGAGTGGTCTAAGTAAATACCTTTCTGCTTTCCTTCTGCTTCCTGCCTGCAAATGTTTACAGCCACATCCCACAGTACTGACAATAAGACAATATTTATACACATCTGGGCCTTATTTATCAATCTCTTGGTAAAGTTGTGTGCAAATGTTTGCATAGGCCAAACGTAACAAAGAATTTCCAAAACATTGACAAAGGTTTCAGAAATGCTGATATGATTGTCTTCATATTCACTTATGTATATTGATTCCCAGTAAAGTGCAAAACACCTTTCTGACAAAGGTCATTTGCATTTAGTGATGCCTGCAATGCTCCAGAAATCACAAAATGATGACTAAATGGTAAAAGAAAAGCGGAAGTGAAAGTTATTTTGGCTCACTTAATAAAGATGCCAGTTAACAATTTTCAGCAGTGTAACAGTACCTGAAAATGTAAAAATGTAGAGACAAATTACAGAAACAAAACTGAATTAGGTGAGAAATAAGTGAAATGCTTCAAAAAAATTAAATATAAAAAAAAGAAATAAATGTAGGTTTGGATGGCAGCAGAGTAAATGCATATGACCTCTTCAACAGGTCTGGACCACTCATAAATTGCGTTTTTGGCTATGAGAAAATTTCAAAATAGAAGATTGGTGAATGTCAAGTTCCCTTAAATCACTTGTACAAGCCACTTAAGAACAAATCTGTTTGTAGGAGTGGATCATATTGCATGAGGTCCCTTGTCATAATGTTTGTAGTGTTTTTTTAATTAATTAATATATTTTTTAACAGTAGATCAATATACTATTTGATAAATATATTATTTATACCAGCAATTGTAAAAATGTAACATACAATCAACTGTGCAACCCACATATAATGTACACTGTACAATGGTGCACACCATACACTGTACACTCTGTTTTTTGCAGTGCTTATTCCATGTCACATGTCCAGTAAATCGAAAGTCTCCATCTGTGTGATGTTTTCAGGCCCTGCTAGTCGGTAGATCACTGGCAAAGGGAAGACCTTGGGGTAACATTGAACAGACAGGCATCAGGGTTGCTGTGCTACCACAAGCTAATCAGGACAGCAATCCGTGGTTTGTTTTTTTTACCCAAGCTCCACTGCATGAGAGCACATCACACAGACCCAGCCAGGGTCAGGAACCAAATATATGCCTTCAACCTTGCCATCATGTGCTGTGAAGTGTTGTTCTGCAACAGTGACAGGCATGTTATTGACTGTTTCACAGCAATGGGAGTTTTTTCAAGGACTACAGCATTACCCTTTAACCTTTTCAAAGTTATATAACCTTCTGCTTCTGCATACCTCTGCACTTTATTTTACAAAAAAAACCTTTTAATGTGTAATATGACAAGACCCAAAATCATGGTTAAAGTGCAACTGAAGTGCAAATTTAATATAATTAAATACCCAAGCAGCTAAGACAATCAGAATAGTCTAAACATGGTTGTATTTTGAGATTAGTCATCTATAAATTAAAAAAAAATATGCGGTAGGAAAACATAAGGGAACTCAAAGGGCTTTCTATACAAAGCCAGTTATAGTTGGCTCACAGAGCACCGTGGACAGGATGTCAGTCTAGACAAATTTTATTGACCCCAGAGAAGACATTTATTCTCCTTCTGCAGGAACATCTCGGTGTGACTTTGAGATCACCAATATGCATGAATGCAAATGCATATCATACTATAACTCTAATAACCCAGAGTATTTCAGACCAGGTGGCAGGAGAAGGGAGCTCCTGCCCAGAGTCGAGCAGCACTTTATGTCTGTAGATGTATTCCACCTGCCAGACTACCTGCAGTTTCATTTTATTCTTCACTAGTAACAAAAATATCTTAGTGGCAAAGGCTTGTGATATTAACAGGTTTATACGCTTGTATGTAAGCACCTTGGCAAAACATGGGCCAAAACTAAAATTACAAAATATTATGCTTTTAATGGTCTCAACAGCAAATAATTGGTCAGGAAATTAGCAAGAATTAAACAAATACATAGTGTATTGTCGGACGGCTTTTCCTTTTGATTTCCTTAAGTCTTATGGGTAAACGTGCAGGCGGCTTTTTACAGAAAACATCAATGTTGTTCCATTCAATGTTAATGGCTTCAAACAAAATATATTTTAGAAGATTTTGAACACCCAGACATGCATTAGTTTGAATTTTATCACATTTCAATCTTTTCATTATTTTAATTTTTGCATACAGCTTTTCCCCGATTCATTTCATTCACTCATTCAATTAGTCAGTCAGTCAATTTTAGTAACCACTTTATCCTGGTCAGCGTCTCAGTTGATCCAGAGCATATTTCAGGAACACTGGATGTGAGACAGGAATACGACCCTGGATGTGACACCAGTCTACCACACGGCACCATGCTCACACCTCAAATGAGTTTAGAGTCACCAGGTCACCTACTGGTATGCTTTGGGTGTAAACTGGAGAGCCTAGAGAAAACCCACATGGGTGCACAGAGAACAAACACAGAGCTCCACCAAGATCAGAATCAAACCTGGGACCCAGGAGGTGTGAGGTGTCTGCCCGCTGCCCAATCATGCTATACAATAAATATGCAAATGTATTTATATTTTATACCATGAAAAAAATAAGATGGACAATACACTAAAATTCAAATTAATATACCTTTAGATGGTTTAGATAACATAATCTCTTATAGGTTTACATTTTATATATAATGTATATAATGTTTTCATGATATCAAGGCTCTATAAAAAAAATAGACTGCTGCTGTAATTTGTCTGCCTCATTTACAATAAGCATTGCTATAGTAAATCCTGCATCCCCACATGAGCAGCAGCATGGCAGAGAGATAAATCTGGGATCTTGTGGTTTCTTTGGTGTAGGAAAACTGAGGGGGTGTACCACGAGAACCTGGGAAACAATGACAGCTTACTATTTTTAGCTGATCTGCTTGTGAGTTCGTCATACTTGTGTACAAGCACACTGTATCAAGTGGTGTGTATTTGCATGCAGAAGAAGAATGAGTGAAATAAAGACAATCCATTTGTCTCTACTGTCCATTACATAATCATTTGAACATAGACATAAGTCAAGATGTTTAACGGCTTGCTGGGAAGCATTTCAACATTATCAGAAAACCAGAACAGATCATTACTGAGATTACTGAGAGAATTTATATGATAAAGATCAACCATATGATAACACGAAAAGGGTTTTATCCTGATATGCATGTCCAACACTGAAGTAGTTTTATATGCAATTGTTATTACATTCTGTGCTGCAGTTGTCTGATCTCAGCACCACTCTGACGGCCATGACTGTGTACCTCATCACAGTTAATGTGGCAACGACAAAATCAGCAGCACTATGCATCAGGTAGGTCTTTTCACTGGCACCATGTGTTGCTATGCCCTACAGTTGCAACAGGTAAATACAGTGAGACGCTTTAAGCAGGAGATTACGTAAGGTTCCTGAGCACCAAGTAGGTCATAGGGTCCAAAAAACAACAACAACAACAAAAAAATGTTAGCACTTTAAATTACAGCCTGCTAATTACAGGGTATATACCTGTTAAGTGAAGCATAAGAAAAAATAAATACAGAGTAAGTAAAGGGTTTGATTGTAGAAGTAAGTGGTTACTAACAGGTAATTTACAAACATGTTCCAAAGAACCTTTGGTTTCAAAATCATTGTAATCTAAACATAATTATGGGTTACTTAAAATTACTTAAAGATGGTTGAAGTAAGCAGTTATTACTAGGTAATTTACAAACATTTTACAATGAAGGAACTTAATTATGATTTTGAATTCATTGTACTTATAAGTCACTTAAAATTACTTACAAGAAACATCCAGATAATGACATGGCCATCTGCTTTTATTATAGACACAAGCAGATCTTTAATGGATGCCATGGGCTGCACGCACCCATGCTAAAACAGGGCAACATTTTGAAGTCAGCATACTGAAAATAAACGCTCATTTAATTTACTTAATTCGAATGCATACATTGGGACCATGGGATTGAACTGTGTTACATTAACACAATTTATTTTTGTACATCCAGCATGATTTGATTATGTATTTTTGAATCCTTGAACAAAATTTAATTCCATGCTCTCACCTGAGCTAAGATCAAACCCAGCTCAGCATTCAGCAACATCCACATTACCACTGTACTATACTACCACACGTGCGTTTGCTGTGTTAAATTAATTCTATAGTCATATTTCCATCAATGACAACAGTCTCATGAGATTTCATAATGTCATTGGTTTACATTACTGCTAGATGAATTGATCATGCTCACTTTACATAATTCAACCGAGTAATTAGAAACGTGTTTAAATTAAGGTTAGTACAAGCAATGATGCATTTTAATCTAAGATTTTAATCAAAAGATGTCCCCTCTAGTACACACAACACACAGCAGAAGGAGAAAAACACCACACTATGGGCAAAACAAACAATGGAAAGCTCGAGTTTCACAAGATCTCAAATTGGATTGAGCATTCCCAGGTCTGGCTGCCCTTTACAAAATAGCTCTCACAATTTTTCGGTGCAGCACACAGGCAGAGCATTTCTTCAGTTTCTTTAAACAAGTAAAAACTTTTTGAGTGCCACCATGGCTGAGGAGCAGCTCTCACTACTTACGCTACTTCTGATTGAAAGAGATAGCTGCAAACATTGATTTAGATGAGAGCATGAAATGTCACAAGGTGAAATGGATGGGTTGCTGTAGTCTCCGAGGCCTACAGCACGGTCACTTCCAGTGTGAACGCTAATGCAGACTCTTAGCCTAATTTAGAATCCATTTCAGCTGAACGTCTACATTAATACAATTGTATTGTATAATTTATTGTGATTTTATTGCAGTTTGTTAATACAATGTATTTCTACAATTAATATGTTGGAAATTAAATCTTCACCTTTATCCTATGCCCACAGTTCAGCTGCTTGGTGCATATTGATCAAGACTCCAGTCTGCATGCGTAGAAGTATGTGTGTTTATTTGTTTGCAGAAAATAAAGAAAGCACACACAGATGGGCATAATAAGCTAATAAAACCTTTGATTTCATATAATTCACAGACTTCCAATTATTGGATAGTCTAGCCTAAACTATGACTTAATTAGAACAGCTGTGGTGTAGAAAAGCCCATTTCAATGTACATTTTTTTTTACACATTTGTTGAATGCATCTTTCCAAGTGATTATACTAGCTAACACTGGAGACTGCAGAATTTAGGCCTATTTTATCTAGCTGTGGGGTTTATCCATGGGTGTGCGACATCCATATTTAAGTGACCTATCATTACGCTTAGTACAATGAATTCAAAATCATAGATATGTTCCCTATTTGTAAAATGTTCGTAAATTACCCAGTAATAACTACATACTCCTACCATCATACCCTTTACTTACTCTGTACTTAATTTATTTATGCCTTACATAACAGGTATTTACCCAGTAATTAGCAGGCTGTAATTTAAAGTAAAGTAATTTACAAAAAAACCCTTTAATATTTTGTCTTTATGCAAAGTACTTACTACCAACCCAGTCTCACAACAACAACAACAAAAAATTCACATGCAATTTATTTGCAGCACCTTGAATATCAACATTCTGGCACAAGCAAATGTTGCATAACGTATCCAACTTTCATTCGAATGCTCTGTATGCCATGTTCTGCACCAATGTAATTTAACCAATTGATAACACTGCACAACAAAGTTTTTGGTTCTTGAATACTGTTGGGAGTTTCTTATAGATTTTTGGGTGCTGATCACGAATATCACATCAAACTTTACCCATCACGTACCGTTTCTGAGAAATCTTCAGATTTGTCATGATTTTTTCTTCTATTTGTATCCAAACATTTTCGCTCCCGTAAGTGACTTATCAACAACGGTTTGTGCAGCCTGGGCATGTCCAGACATGGAATCAGGCCAGGTTGGAAGCTGTTCTGTGGAAGTTGACATCCTGGGCATGCCTGGGCAGGTCTG
>JAQQZX010186581.1:0-19026 GCA_030068355.1 Notoglanidium maculatum
TTGGTATGCTGAAGCATTCAGAGTTCCTTTCACTGGAACTAAGGGGCCAAGCCCAGCTCCTGAAAAACAACCCCACAAGTACCGTTCCCCTGGCAACCGCAAAAACCCAGATTCATCCATCAGATTGCCAGATGGAGAAGTGTGATTCATCACTCCAGAGAACTGCTCTAGAGTCCAGTGGCGGCGTACTTTACACCACTGCATCCGACGCTTTGCATTGCACTTGGATATGTATGGCTTGGATGCAGCTGCTTGGCCATGGACACCCATTCCATGAAGCTCTCTACACACTGTTCTTGAGCTAATCTTAAGGCCACATGAAGTTTGGAGGTCTCTAGCGACTGACTCTGCAGAAAGTCGGCGACTATGTGCCTCAGCATCCACTGACCACGCTCTGTCATTTTACATGGATTACCACTGCTTGGCTGAGTTGCTGTCATTAACAATCGCTTCCACTTTGTTATAATACCACTGACAGTTGACTGTGGAATATTTGGTAGCGAGGAAATTTCATGACTGGAATTGTTGCACAGGTGGCATCCTATCACGGTACCACGCTGGAATTCACTTAGCTCCTGAGAGCGACCCATTCTTTCATGGGACAACACTGAAGATACGACACTTTGATACAATGTAAAGTAGTCAGTGTACAGCTTGTATAACAATGTAAATTTGCTGTCCCTCAAAATAAATAAACACACAGCCATTAATGTCTAAACCGTTGGCAACAAAAGTTATAATACAATATTTACAAAAATGTGAGGGGTGTAGTCACTTTTGAGAGATACTGTATATATATATATATATATATACACACACACACACTTTACATTCATACAATTACCCAATCTGCAATGCATAAAATCCTTCAGATACAGATTCAGTTTACATCAAACATCAGTATGGGGGAAAATATTATCTCAGTGACTTTAACTGTTGCATGGTTGTTCATGTTAGAAACAAAAAGAAAACATCCAATAAACAGTGGTCCTGCTGGTGGAAAACCCACCATGAGATGAGAGAGGCCTGAGGAGAACAGCCAGACAGGTTGAAGCTCACGGGAATTCTACAGTAACTCCAATTACAACAACCATGGTAAACATTACAGATTGCACGACATTGTGACCCTTGAGCTTGATTAGTTACGACAACAGAAGACCACATCGGGTTCCACTCCTGTCAGTCAAGAAAAGATTTCTGAGGTGCAAGAAGACTAGAACAATGTTGCCTGCTATGCATACTGCCACAATTTACCATCAGATAATGGCTACATCCAGCATGATAATGCATCACGTCACAGAGTCATTTCAAACTGGTTCCATGAAGTGCTCCAAGAGTACTTCAGCGTCCTTCCCAGTCACCAGACCCGA
This sequence comes from Notoglanidium maculatum, assembly GCA_030068355.1. Classification (NCBI taxonomy): domain Eukaryota; kingdom Metazoa; phylum Chordata; class Actinopteri; order Siluriformes; family Auchenoglanididae; genus Notoglanidium; species Notoglanidium maculatum. The sequence continues at coordinate 1,371 of JAQQZX010186581.1, forward strand.
ATCCAACATAGCGCGTTTGGGATGTGGTAGAACGAAAGATTCACAGCATGAATGTGCATTACAAGAGGATCGAGCTTTTGATGTGGTCATCTGAAACCATGTGGAATGAAGACCAGGAACCCTGCATTGAGGAGGGGTCTCAAATCTACAGTCTCATCAAGCATCGCAGGAGAAGACTCCTGGTGGTGGGAGGCTGAACAAAATACTAATCATTGCAACACAACTGGGTTTGTTTCAGTCTGAGATTATGCTAAATACAGGTTTTCCTCATTCCCCATTATCCCCACTTACTTTTTTTAACCAAGCATGCCAATAATTATGGAGCTGCCCGTACTAAACTACAGTCCATCTGATTTTCCAGCAGATTCCATTCCTGTAGGCTTCACACCTACCTGAGAAGATGCTCGGAGCTGTCTCACACCGGGGCCACCATCACATTGTTGTTGTTGTTTGTTTATGATTTTAGCTCTCTGGTCTTCGCGTCCAGTAGCTATTCTGCTGCAAACACTCGACACACGGATCACAGGGACAGCGTGAAAACACACGTAAATGTAGACAGTCTCGAAGCAGAGCGTTACAGTGTAGCATTCACGTCTCCGCCCTCTCAGCAAGATGAAACGCCCTCGCTGCGTCGCGAGCCAATACAGAAAAACTGTCGGCTTCTTTTCATCTGTCTGCCTTCATATAGCTACCTCCCTCCTGCCAATACGATGGCTTCAGAGCATACTAACAAAAAACAAAAGGTTTTTCACCAAATCCTAGCGAGTGCCATGACAGCAACACTGAGCTCAGTATCCTGTTTAGCTCCACCCACCCTCACTGCTCACTGCCTGTTGACTGCACTGGACCTCCAGCAATGATGCCAGTGAGCAACCAGCCTCGTAAGATATCTTGCTGCATAAACACTAAACCAGCCTCCTAGATATCCTGCTGCATAGAGAGTCAAAACTAGGGGAACACTATGCACTTCGTAGTGCTTAGGCGTGATGTAAAGATGGCAGTATCAGGGCTGTTCAACATTAACGTGAAGACCAGAAAGGGGACAGCAGTCAGTTTGTAAAAGTCAGAATGTATTTTACACGCACTAACTCACACATGTACCATTTATATACTTTCTCTCTCTCTCTCTCTCACACACACACGCGCGCGCGTGCGCGCGGGCATGCGTGCAATGTTAGTGAATCTACTTTAGTGTTTGAGTCCGTGGCTTATGACTAGCACACAATTAGGCTTCATAAAGTCATGAAGCTAATCTGGAAACACCGTCGGCTACAAAACAAAGCAAAAAAACAAACAAACAAACAAACTCGACCAATTAGTTGTCTAAGGTAGACGCTTTGTTTCCTTCAAGGCAGCCAATCATCATCAGCGTAGCAGAACCCGGAAGTAAGGTATTTTTTTGTTTGTTTGTTTGTTTGTTTGTTTTTGTAACCTTTATTTTTCACTTCCTCAAATAACAATCAGGCATTTTGACTGTTAAATACACTTCCAATAGGCATATAAGAGGAAAAAAATTATATGTCTGTATATATATTCGTCATTCTTAAATACCACAAAATTTGGAATAACTGTTAAAAAAAATTTGCACTTGAGTATATGAAATTTACCCATAAAGTATTATTACACACAAATTTTGCATAAAACACCAACTTTAACAATATGGTATTCAAAATCGGGTATTACGTTCTTTGTAACTAACCAATCATCTGTCACTGAGGAGTTTAACAGTATTACATGTGTAAAAAAAGACGTTCCTGAGAGTTGATATCTTTTAATAAAGTGTACAAACATTGCTCTCCGAATTAAATCTTACTCTTAAAACATTCCCTGCGTGGATAAATATCGTAAATTGTTATGAAATTTGAAGTTTTGAACAGTTTGGTTGCTGTGTTTATCCTTTATCCCAAAGCTGTATTTCTAAATGGGTAAGAACTTCCGGTTGTGTAGGGGGCGCTCGCGAGACAGTACTCAATGAATGGGAGTGTAGGGAGCTAAATGGCTAAAATAATTATTTACTCCTGCTTCTAGCCAAAAAGCCCAAACTTTACACATTTTTTTACGAATATAGTATCGATTATTTATCAAAATTTAATTGAAAAAAATACAAAAGGTTTTTCGTTTTTCTTACAAGGAAGGCAATTGTGCCCATAAAACGCTAGCATTGTGCTAAGCGCGTTCTGCATAATGCGTACATTAGCAGAAGGCTAGCGGTTTATGGGCAAAATCGCTTTCATTGCAATAAAAACAAAAGAAAAAACTTTAATTGTGATATATAATCCATACTATATTTTCAAGAACTTACTTAAAATTAACTTATTTTTTTGTTGTTGCTAGAAGCAGATGAAAATTATTTAAGAAGTTTCGCCCCATACACTCTATTCACTGAGGAGTGTCTCGCGAGCGCCCTCTAAGTGAATTACAGCCAAGTTCGGTTCAGGTTCTCCACTGACGTGCTCTGATTCATCCCAGAGATCTCCTCTGATTATTGACACAAACAAAATGCTTTTACAAAATCATTCCACAAAAGTTTAGTATATATTTATTTTTATTCATGCCCAGAGTTCTTGGTTTGTAAATATAACGTTAAGATGCTGGTTTGGAGGTGTGGATGTGTAATAGGCTATTGGATCATTTTCCTCAATAAATAAAAGACCAGGTAGATTAATTTTTGTCTCATTTGTTTAATTTGGTTTTCTTTATCTACTTTTAGGACTTGTGTGAAAATCTGATGATGTTTTAGGTGTTAGATGATATAGCTCTTTAAGCCGAAATATAGAAAATTCTAAAAATGTTAATAAACATTCGAGCACTGTACAGTGTTTTACTCTTTAATAATAATTTTTTTTTACTTGCCTGTGTCAAATCTCTGAATCAACTCTTTGTTTCAACACAATTATGGTTACAATCGATCCCTTACAAGATGTATAGTTGCATGCATGCTACACACTAATCTTGGTTTTCTTATTAAAGCATATTAGCAATTTACCTTACATTGGTACATTGTAAACAAAGCTTTTAAATATAAGCCTTCGCTGTCTCTGGATGCCTTTTCTTTTCTTCTCTGTGCTCAGTCAGTGTTTGTCTTTGGATAAATTGGATAACATTTCCGGTGGATACCAATAGCCAAAGAATCCTGAAGTTGAATCAAACTGATCCAACTTTCCCCCCTGTAAATATGATGGCCAGTTGGACTGCATATCCATTTGTTGCTGATATCCATCTTTATGAATGTAAAAAAAAGTGAATCACACAAGAACACACAAATTTAAACAGAATGAATCAGTTAATTAAGAAACATGATGGGTCACCATCAGTTACCATCTCGTGCCTGTAGATGGCGCCATGAAGAGCTCTATTATCACATACACCAATTCATACACTTAATTCATACACCTATCTTCTCATTATCAAAACGTCTACAAATCCAACAATAAAAAAGTGTAATATACTGTCAAGATTCTCTATGTTAAGAAATTTTACTGCAGCATTTGTAAAATAATAATGGCTCTGTGCACTTGCCATGTGAGACCATCCAATGACAGCCAAACTGCATGCTCTGTTTATTGTCCTCTCATTAACAAAACAACTAAAAACCTATTTGCTCTGGACTTTTCTCCAGGCTGCCCAGACATATCCAGAGTCTGGTACCAAATATGACTCATAGTATAACAGACTATCAAAATTCCTATGTAACAGCTACCCAGTCTCTCTCTCTCTCTTGCTCTCTCTCTCTCTCTTTACATCTTTTACACACTGAATATCAACACTCTGGCACAGGTATATTTGCCAATTTAGATCCATTTTATTCAAGTTTGAAGGTATGTATGTCAAGAATTACAGTTCAACCCACCCCCCAGTTTTGTTTATTAGAAGTGGATGCATATACCATATGTTGTATTTAAACTGAATTAAATTGTAAGACTCAAACAAATAGATATACTTGTAACTTGATTAAACATTAACAAATAACATATAATTACAATACACATCACAGTAAACATGACAAAAAAAGAAGGGATGGTGATGAAAGGAAAGAATGGAAAGGAGAGCAAGTATTCTGGGGCTACAAGTAGGTTTTTGTCCTTGACATATTCAAAGAATGTCTTCCAAACTCATTTTACCGAACCCTTCAGGGAGCATCTAATTTCCTCTTACAAAATTAAAAATGTCTTTAAACCATAATGAATGGAGGAGAAGGTGATGTCCATCTCAGTAAGATCACATGTCTGGTATCAAAAATGCTACAAGGTCAATGCTGTATTTCGGCAGGGATGAAGTTGGAGGAGGAATTCAAACTCCAAAAATGGCTGAGACTGCAGCAGGTTCAAAGAGCTGCAGCTGCTTGACTTGAGCTTTATAGCTGTTTTAAAGATGTCTGACCAAAATTGATACTGAGAGGGACATGGCCAAAGCATATGAATGCATCTGCAAAGCCACCAGCATTGTAGACGACCCCACACACACCTCACACAAGCTCTTCACCTTCCTGCCATCTGGCAAGAGATACCAAAGTATTCAGGCCCTCACTGCCAGACTGTGCAGCAGTTTCTTTCCACAAGCCATCAAACTCCTAAATACTCAGAGACTGGACTGACACACACACACAATGTACTGTATACGATATACCGTTTCATCTGTATATGGGTGAAATGACAATAACAGCCACTTGACTTGACTTGTATGTTGGGGTAAACACAAAACACACATACACTTGTTGAGAGACAGAGAGAAAGAGAGAACACATGCTCTGGCTATTTTATTAGGCACACATGTATTATAGGTGCATTGTATCATACTGCAGCTCATCTGATGTCATGCACAATCCTTCAGCTAGTTTCTGCCCTGTGTGTTCTGTCGGGGTGGAAAATTTTACCATCGAGACAGGCAGAGGATGAGGAAGAGGAGACAAATTCAGGGGCAGCTAAACAACACAATAAATGGTCAGACTACTTGAATGTACTGGAAATGCTTAAAAATGTAACGGCAGAAGTTTACCATTACAGAGTCTCAGATAATAATCATTTATTAATTTCATTTAATCTTATAAAAACCATGATGCCGCTGTCAAAGTCTGAACTTTACACAACTTTCTCCTGCAGCTTTTATTTGGATATTTACTTTACCGGCCCCCATGTCCCCATCCCAGCTCTAATGTGTGTAAAGGTTTCTTCACTTTCTGTCACTGGTGTGTGAAGTTTTACACTGCTGTAGGTTACCTGTTAGCATGTGGAGTGTGCTATTTCACCAGAATATTTAATACGCTATTATAGACGACTGAGTCTAAAACGAACACTACAACAGGTAACACTTCAAGATGTGCTGTACTCCAACGTGTAGCCTCCATGGCAAAGCAAAGTGTTTTATGTGTGTTGTCTTCAAATGGGTCTAAAGATGAGCTTTTGTCTGAATTAGCCTATTGGCCGTGGTGTTAAAAATAGCTGAGGATGTGATAATGCACACTGAATGTGATACTAAAACACGGAAATCTCAACTTGTGAAATGTCAGCTAGTTTACTTTACTATTAGTGAAATATTAATGTATTACAGGATTACAATCCTTTTCCTTATTCTTTTAGACGCAGCTTTCTAAACGTTATTTCATCAGGATCCAGAAAAAATGCGGTTACAGGCGGTTTTATTATCTGTGATAATAAAACTGATCATCTTTAACCTTGCGTTTGTAAGCACTTTAAGCTGAACACTTGACAGAGTAGCATAATAAAGATTTCACTCAGCAGGTAATAAATCTAACAGTATTCTATCTAAATCTAATACTTTCTATGTTTGGTGATTTCGGTGTTGACACTCGCTTGGCACGTGTAAAGGATTACAATCTGCATCAGTCTGTGTTTTGGCCCCAGACAGGGTATTCTCCTGAACCATTTTAACAATATAGTATTATATTATAACATTATACAATAAAAAAATGTATAAATTCAGGTTATATAATTTACATGTCCACTGTGTGTTTTTAGTTTTTAATTAAGTATATTTTTAATTGATTAAGTATTAAAAGCATTTGTTCTGAAGTTTTGTTTGCATATTTATACATTTAGGGAACATTATATACAGCAATATACACAGCAAAGACATCTTTGTAATCAGTTATAGATTTAAATTTGTTAATCTAATGTTTTTATTAGGGAAATAAAAATATGGTTTCATTGCAATGTATTTATTGAAAGAAAAATAAGAAATGGATTCCACACAGATATTGATAAGTGAATAAAATAATTTTAAATGCTTTTTTTTGTTGTTGCTGTTTTCAGTGTTTAATGACGTTTTATGCATTTAGGAGGACAGAAGTAACTCTATTCTATAGCACTAATATATATATATGACACATGAGTTTGATATATTATGAATAAATAAATGTGAATATGTTTTGGTGTAGTTATACAAGCAATGGTCAGTTTAGGGATGGCAGGAGAGGAGAATAACTGAGTAAAATGTAGACGTCTGGCCTTATAAAGCTCTTAAAAAGGAGCAGATTTACGTCAGTTATAATTCATGGTGATGGTGAAGTGCTGCTGGACATTTCAGCACTTTCCAGCTTGTTGACGTTCAGCACTGCAGTGCACTGTGTGTGTACGTGTAGGTGTGTAAGTGTGTACTGTAGGATGTGTATAAACAGCCTGCAGGATGATGAAACGCGTTCGTCTCCTAGAATGTATTCCGTCACTGTGACGTCACAGAAGAAGCCGCTATATAAAGGTGAAGAACAGAGCAGGAGAGGCTTATTTGATACTTTACCTTTCACAGAGAATTAATAGGTGATTTAAGCGAGTTCAGAGACACAATGGAAAATTTCATCAACTTATTAACTGGTTCTTTTGCGACAGGTCTTCCACTGCGCCCCCTGCTGTATGTGGTTGGAGCTACAGCCACTGCAGCAGGAGTTCATTATTATATGAGGAAGCGAGACGGGAGAAGCGAGGATGTGGAAGAGCGCGCGATCCCTGCTCAGGTGCTCACCAAACACTACAACGCAATAACCCGAGGCCTTAAAGCCAACACAATATGAAATGAAATAATCAAAAACAACCCTTTCATAACACTCACAGTCAGAAAAACATTAACTTATGTACAGCACCGCGTCATGTTTACTAACTGTTTTAGGTTGGCTACTGGACAGATATTCACTCGAGACTCAGCGGCGTCCTTACACAGTGTCCCCCAGCGCTGGCTGCAGGAGGCCGGTTAGCTCACCTCCGAGCACCCGCTCCTAACCGCAGTGGTTTCACTGAGGGACCATCAGTAAATTACCGTTTAATGACACAAACCAATTGTAAGTTCAGTACAATCGTGCTGACACGCACATAATAATGAAAATTGTGCCAAAAAGTTATATTAAGTGGTATAATGTAGAGACACTGGGTGCTGACTTCCCAGGGCCCAAATAGGGGAATGGCCTTGAAAAGACTCGCATTAAAAAGCATTTTTTTTTTACTTCTAAGTAATTAGGTTCATAACTAAATTAAAACTGGCCGAAGAAGTCAGTTGAGAAACTGAACTTTGTATTTAAAAAAGTGGAGTCTCTCTGAGGTCCCTTCACCTTTCACCCCTCACAAAAGGCACAAAATGGTTCAGCAGTCATGTGACCCACTGGCTCCAAATCTACACCAGATATTATTACTACACGAGACACACACAACGCCCCTCCTTTTATTGTGTTTCAGAGCTTTTTCTATTCTATATTAATATTTTTATGGAAAAGAAAACGCTCCAAAACACAATACAAAGGCGTGTTTTGTGTTCAATGTAGAAGTACAATTCGGCATTACAAGTCAAATATTAATCTAAAAATATTAATATAAAATAGGAATACTTCAAAACCCAATAAAAGAGGTGTGTCCTATGTGTCCAGTGTAATAATATCTGATGTAGACATTGTTGTAGATGTGGAGTCTTTGGGTCACATGACATGGAAGCTATTGAAAAACATTGACAATAAAAACAGTCAAAATATGTGCCCTACATGATACATTTAGTATAACTTGTTGGCATAATTGTCATTGATATGGGCACGTGCGCAGGATTGTACTGAAACTAAGATGAGAGAATGAGTAGAGGATAAAGAGCACTTCCCATTCAGGTGGTCGCTTACTGCAGGTAGCAGAGTCTGATGAACATCATGGAGAGCAGCCGTTTTCCCTCTAAATATAGATTACATTGAGTGTAAATGCTGACTGCTGTATACTTGCTGTATATTTTCAGTGGGTTCCTCACATTAGCTACTTACACTTACATTACTTTATAATTAAAATGTGGATAATGTCTGCTAGATAGCAAACGCTAAATCAGTCAGCCATGACTCAAATATCTTTTCCTAACAATGATAAAATCACTAAACGTGGAAATTACACCACTGCAATTTAGCATTTTACATGTTGATGAATGAATAAGTTTGTATTTGCCAGTAGGAGTTAAACTCCTGTACTGTTAAGCTGCACTTCAGGTAATATCAAGCTTAAATTGTGTTTTTTGGCATATTAATTTTACAAGATTGGGCGATAACAGATTAGCATATTAGCATAAGAAAATGTGTGGTATCGTCCGTCCCTATTGCCCACACCTGAGTAACCCGGATGCTAAACCTGAATTTTTTTTCATTTTGAATTTTGCAACCTGAATTTCACTGGTTAAATCTGAACACTGAAATGACCAAACTGAATACGGGTTTTTGAATATTTGTAAACTAAATTATGAAATCTTTTTTCACTTTTTGTCTTTTTCACCTGTTCTCACTACATCTCAGGTTATTTGCAGAACTGATGAGTCTCCAAAAGTGTTTGTGTGTTTGTTCATTTTGTTTTAGTACTGTTCAGTCTCCCTGAATTATTTGTAAGTCTACAAAATGTCTGAATGTTTGTGTGTGTAACAAAAGCTGACAACTTTTGCATGGTGCACCTTCTGGTGAAGTTTTTCAGGGCTCTGGAGAACAGGCTCAGAAACTGTAAAAATGCTACGGCTAACCCGTATTTATTTATTGGCCTGAAATATACATTTTATAATGAACGAAAAATCAGAGCATGATTATAAAACCTCATTTTATTTTAGTATTTCAGGTTTAATTGCATGACCGCGTCTGTTTAGTACATATTTATAAAAAGTGAAACTAAAGCGCTTCATTAGAGAAGTAAACATTAAGCACTGAAGTTTAAGTTTACACAATTGGTATTGTGTATTGTATGTGTGTGTGCTTGTTATTATTATATAGATTATTATTGGTCAGTGCTGTTACCCCACACTACAACATCTCTTGGAATATTTCATCATTGTCTAAGTAATAAGCTCGTTTAGAAAGCTAACACAGAAGTTTGCCCCACCCTAGACTGCCACCCCAGTAAAGCTGTTGTAATAGGTCTGACAGATCAACGGTAGATCTGTAACTAAAGAGAATTCCTACTTTCTGCTTACGCAATAGGACCATTTGAGCAGTTGCTCTAATTTTTCAGACAGCACGGGGCTTGTGCCCAAACAATAATTGAAACAGGAAGAACCTTGAGGTTGGCTCTCAAACTCTCTCTCTCAGACTGCAAAAATGTTTCATTCCACTTGCCTGGCCAACAGATCCCATTCAGTTCATTTTACATTTATCCATATGTCACTTCTAACAAGAGATATTGACATAGGGCCTTCACCTCCTGGTTGACTGTGGTCTTTCCATGCGGAGTTTGCATGTTTTCTCATATGTGCCTGTGTGAGTTTCCTCCGGGTGCTCGTTTCCTTCCACAGTCGAAAGACATGCCAATTAGGTCAACTGGCTACTCTAAATTGTCCATATGTGAGTGTGAGTGGTTGTTTCCCTCTGTATTAACCCTGGGATAGTTTGGATAAAGTTTAACCCTCTTCTACTCCATTTTTAGGAAAGTGAGAATTTATCACACAACAAGAAGTCACTAATGGTAAAATTTTTCTTCTCATGTAACCACAACTGGTGTAGTTAAGTGTGTGTTTGTGTGTGTTTTTGTGCTTTCATTCTTCTTTATTTACCTTTTTGGAGACATTTTGTCCTTTTTCCACAAAACATTTTATCTCTGTTCTGATGAGTGATGAGTCAAGTCCTCAGAAGTGTCTGAATGTGTGTGTAGAATAAAAAAAGCAAGCAATCTTTTGTTGTTGAATTTCCAGGTCACTCTGGCTGAAGCTGTGAGAGCGCATGAGCAGGCAATGGAGACCAACGCTCAGCTTGAGGAAGAAATGTCAGTCCTGATGTGTCACATTCACAAACTGACAGGCACAGTGCAGGAGCTGGAGAAAATGTTGTGTGATGCAGACATCACTTGTGGCGTGATAAAGCAGGTGCGTGTGATGGTCCTTGCATTTAGCAGGCGAGATAGACCTGCATTAATTTTTAGAAATAACGTGAAGAGTCTCTAAATGTCATTTAAACATAACGTTTTGTAAACATTAAGACTGATTGATTTAATTTACCCCATGGCTGTGTTTTAGCAACGCGACAGTGCACGGGAGGCTTACAGCGCCCTGAAGTTACAGCACGAAGAGACATTAAAACAGGGTGATGAATTACTAAAGGCAAGTTTTTCCTCTCACTGAGTCTTGACTGCTGTAGTACACTGTGTGTCAGTTGTAGTCAGAAAAGTAAATACATTACCACTGGGCATTTCAAAGATGGATTCTTAGAAACAAATATTCAAGTTTTATTGTAGATGTAGACATTAAGAACTAAACCTCTTCTACATTATGGCGTTTTAGGAGTGTGAGCGAGAGCGGGAGGCTCACAGTGCCCTGAGGTCACAGTATGATCAGATAAACAATGCTTCAGACACCGAGAGGTTACTAATGGTAAGATTTTCTTCTCATGTAACCACAACTGCTATTATGAAAGGTGTGTGTGGTTTCATTCTTGTTTAGTCACCTTTTTGGAGACATTTTGTCCTTTGTTCACAAAAGATTTTAAGTCTGTACTGATGAGTGATGAAGTCTGAATGTGTGTAGAATAAATAAAACAAACACGCTTTGGTTGTTGAATTTCCAGGTCACTCTGGATGAAGCTGTAGCAAAATGTGAGCAGATGAAGGAGACCAATGATCAGATTGAAAAAGAATATTTAGAATATGTACAGAACCAGAAAGGCACAATTCAGAAGCTGGAGGCAAAGACCCTTGTAGTAGAAAGAACCTGTGAGGGGATAATACAGGTAAGTGAGAAAGTTCATGCATGAAGCAGCTCCTTTAGAAACAATATAAGGAGTCATGATGTTAATGCTGCATGATGAGTTACTGATTAGTTATGATTATTATTGGTCAGTGTTATTACCCCCAGGTTATTGGCCAGAACAAGCTATCTTCTGAAAGATTTTGTGAAAAAGTTCAAAATGTTCAGTTTAATCTAGGCCTAGGGTCCACAATGTTCTTAATAGACAATAAAACTCATCGATCAGATCATCATGACTGTGTTGACACATTTGTATAATAACCCCCCCCCCAAAAAACAAACCAACCCACAAATACATGCGCTCTAAGGTGTCCTCTTTTTTGAAAACCAAAATATGGTCACCCTAGCTTAACACACCATGTCTTCATGGTGCTCGTTTGTGTACAGCTTCATTGTCATGCTGGAACAGGGTTGGTCTTAGTTCCAGTAAAGAAAATATCTTAAAGCTGTAGCATGCAAACTTTGTGGCAACAGTTTTAGGATGGCCCACATACAGGTGATCAGGTGTCTGTGTGTTTTGGCCATATAATGTAGTTGATGCTCTCAGTTAGGGTGAGATCTCCATGACAGAGTATGTGTTGTGAAATCTCCAGGCTTTGGCACCACTTTTACACATTGGCTGGTGTGAGGAGAATAAGGAGGCAGGCATGAAAGAGCAGGGATGTGGTTATTTTAGGTATTTTTACACTCTGTGCTTCTCTGAATGACCCCCTTTCTTAACCAAACTGAAATACTTGTAAATTGAACAAAAACATCCAAAATCCGTACATGTACACACACCAAAGCTCGGTAGGACAGAGTCAGATGAAGTCTGTTTTGCTCTATACAACCTGTACATTTAACTCTATATTAAACATAACATTTTGTAAACATTAGATCTGATTGTTTTTATTTTCTCCATGGCTGTGTTTTAGGAACGTGAGAGTGCACGGGAGGCTTACAGCGCCCTGAAGTCACAGCACGAAGAGACATTAAAACAGCATGATGAGTTAAGGGTAAGCTTCTCCTCTCATTAATCTGTGAATTCTATAGTACTGCTATTTAAAGTTTAAACCTCTTCTACTCTATGGCTGTGTATTAGGATTATGAATAAGAGCAGGAGCTTCACAGTATCCTGAAGCCACGGTAATGTAATCATGACTGCTATTGTGACTTTCCAGGTATCATTAACTGAAGCTGAGAAGAAATACAAGACAGCCATGGAGGCCAATGGTAAGCTGGTGAATGAGAAGTCTGACCTGATGTCCCAGGTGAATGCACTGCAAAACTCAGTGCAGCAACTGGAGGAAGAACTCTCTGAGACATGGAAGAAGCATGAAGGTATGATGATGCCAGAATATGTAAAAATCCTTATTGAAGCAGTTTCTTTAGAAATAATGTGAGGAATAATGTGAGCTTTGGGCTGCGTGATGGTAAGCCACAGGCTATATGTAGCAAAGCAAATTACAAGTTGTGTTTTTAGTTTAAGATGCTGGATTTCTTTTTTTTATTGAATGAAAAGTGGCCCACTGTAGATGTGAAAATTGGGTTTCTCCATGATCATCTTACTACTTTAAATCTATATTTTATTTAACAGATCCATCTTGTATCTGAGGCCCCTACAGTTGAGTGAACCCCAGATAACTGCCAGGGGCAGTGTTTAACACCTGGATACACAAAGTTGATAAGTGCTTTAGTATTTGCTGTAATCTAATGTAAACATCACTATGGTCTCTGGAACATACAGTACGTACCTGCTGGCATTCCCCTGTTCATTACTGGTGGGCTGTGTGCAGTTTTCCCAATGTGAGTGGAGAGGCTGATGTTTGGGACCCCGAGAGCTTGGCTCTAAGTGCCTGTAGCCCCGGGGTGGCCTGTGGGCCTTCAGGCTCATGTCTAGTAGGACCACTAGGCCAATTATGTTACTCAGATGTTTATGCAGTGCAGTGAAATTATAAGCGCTTGTAATCATCAATATGACTGGACTCGATACCAGAACAGTGGCTCTTACTGAAGTCAGACGCTGTGTAGGATAGCTCCGATCTGTACAAAAGTTCTCAGCACATAGTGATGTTTATGTTGCAAGTATTACAGCTTTGAGGTCATATGACGTTTTGGTAAAGATCTCCAGTGGCAGTTCTAGTTTATATGGCGCCCCCAATCCCTCCACAACTACTGAGTGAGAGACCTTCCCGGGGAGTAGCCTGCCTAGCTCACAAACTAAAATGTTGCCTAAATCTGCCACTGGAGGTCTTGGCGTATGCACACAAGTAAATATCCATCCATCCATCCATTATCTATACAGCTTTATCCATCTGGGTCGCAGGAAGCTGGAGCCAATCCCAGCATCTTCAGGCGAGAGGTGGGATACACCCTGAGCAGGTCGCCAGTCCACCACAGGGCCAAAACAGACAAACAACCACACATGCTCGCATTCACACCTACGGGCAAGTTACAGTTGCCAGTTGACCTAATCTGCATGTCTTTGGACTGTGGGAGGAAACCCGAGCATCCGGAGGAAAATATGCGGAAATATGTGGAAAATATGCATCTGGAAGTTGTTTTGCTAACACTTTACCATAAAATTCACAAATAAATAAAATATTAATACCATGATCAACACTGTAGTGATATCCACACTGCAAGAAAGTGTTATAGTTAATACAACACTGAATGTGCATTTACATTAATTTCTAATTAATCTCTGTTATGTGATCCTTCAATTTTCTATAAACTCCATTTTAATTTTTGAGTTAAATAGTTTAGTTTACAAAAAGTTACAAGAAAGCCTAATTTACTGTTGATTTCAGCCCCCAAAATAAATATAAAAAATATCTGTCATCTCAGTTATCTACGTCATTTTTATTATTTTTTTTACAAAGCAGTTTCTTTATTTCTCCTTGCATATTGATGAAAATGTTGAAAGCACACTGTAAAACCTAAACCAGTCTCTGAACCCTTCCTCTATGTAGTGCTGTATGTAAACTGTAATCACTGAGCTGTGACATGCAGTGGCCAAATACTATTTTTGTCTGATTCTGAACAGTATATCTATTCATTTTATATTTTAAACAATCTGTTTTGGAAGTGGTTGACATTTTTCTATTGTAGCGAAGTGTATATGATGTATATATATGTATTTTTTTTTTATCGTATTTCAATGACAATAAATATTTTTGAATGATAAAGTTGAAGTTATTTGAGTTATTTATTCACTTTATTCACTGTACTGACCTCCAAACTCAATTTAATCTTACTTCATTTTCTGAAGTTTGATTTCATACAGTATTTCTTAAAAATGCTACACTGAATTGACTTCAGTACAGAATGTCATTCACAAGAAATATCTTTTATACCCTTTTTCATTCACAAAAATTAATACATGCATATTGATTTTCATGACATTCTCCCCCCCCCCAAAATGACCAGATTCCAGACAACACAGTAATTTAATCATTTTGTATTTCCTTCTGTTTTATATAATAATTGTAAAGTACTTGATAATTGAGGTGTTCAGTATTTCTTATATTTCTATTTTTGGAAAAAGGTGTTAAGTACAATAATAATTGAAACGTGTGCACATAAACTACTTAAAACTTTTTTTCATCCAGCCTTGCTTCAGCATAAGACCCCACGGTCAAAGCAATCATAGTAAAACTCACGAGACCAACTTTTTCTTCTGTTTAAAAATCATTTTCTATTTTTATTTACAGTCCACAAGACAATTATAATGTAATACAAAGGTTCTTGTCGATAACGTAAACCATTCATCAGCAGTAATAATTAGAAGGCCAGATTGGAGTTCGTAAAGTAATACAGAGATAAGTCACAAAAGATTAACTTCTAAAAAATGTGATGAAAAGTCCACAGTGTGGAGAGAAAAAAAAGGATCTGCTCATTATGCAAAACACAAACTCATAGGTGACGCACGGTGGAGGTAATGTCATGGTTTGGGCTTGCATAGCTGCTTCTGGAAGGTTCTCACTAATCTTTATTGATGTTGGAACTCATGATGGTAGGAGCAGAATGAATGCAGAAGACTACAGAAACATTCTGACTGGAAGTTTACAAAGAAAAAATCTAAACTTCATCATGCAGTAAGACAACAACCCAAACACAGTACCAACACAACTAAGGACTTCATCAGGGGGAAAAGTAGAATTGTTGATGTCACTCGGTTGCCAGCTTGATGCAGTTACAGCATGCAAAAATTATGCAACCAAATATTAAATGTTATTTACTTTCAATCACTTTAAGACTATCTGTTTTAAGAAACCTGCTGCAGCTTTTAGGGTCACCATTAAGGGTCAGAACATTAAGGTGGAACAGACCCTCATGTATCTGAGTGCTCACCTGAGTGACAAGATGGGTGGGGCATAAACGTGCCCAGTCTGTACAAGAAGGGACAAGGGGTCGATTTTTCTTAGTCCAATGGTGCGCAAACACATTTTTGCACACTGTTATAACCTTTTGTTCTTGGAGGAATATTGGTAGGTCAGCAGACCACATTGACCACGGCCGATACAAAACTGAAGCAGGATCACTGTAATGACTACACCACCCTGACAAAACCAGGGAATCTATTGGTTTAACCCAATGACAGATAAAACAATTAATAGCAACGTTGCTCCCAATCACAAGCCTTTCGACGGAGAGATGTGCATTCCCAAAGATGTTTATATTTATTCCAAGGAAAAGAGTAAAAACTTCTTAAATCCAACATGACAAATAAATAAAATTAACAATCGTTAAAAACTCTCTATAGCCTTACTATAATCTATAACAACTCCAAAATGATCATTTCATACCTCATTTATCATTTATCAAATCATACCTACTCAATTTTGTGAGATACACACTGATATCAAATTTAACTCCCAACTGATCACAACATGTACTGACCACTGCAACACATAAAATCACACAATACTGAGCCCCCTGAAATATAATAACGAAAGAAAGAGTATACAAAATGGGAAAGAATAAAAAAGGGAACAACTATATTAAACAGCTTAATCAGAAATTTAAAAAGGGGATAAAGGGGGGAAAAATGCAAAAGAAAGATGCTGCTAAATTAAACACTTGAACATTGTTTGGAGCCCACATAGGACATTGAGGATGAATTGTTTTCCTTCTGTGATAGTAGAAACACTTACTTCTACTGTGTTGTATCTTATGTCACTGTATTGTAATATGATCGTGAGCCATGTAATGAAACAAAACAAACCAACAACAGCTACCAATAAAATTCAAGGACTACCTCTGGAAACTGAGAGGGCCACAGGCCTAATGCTGTGAATGTAGCTGCTTATGGCACCACCCAACCAGGACACGAACCTGGCGAATGCAAACAAACAAGTCATAAGCACAAGCAGCAAAGCAAATGTAGCTGAAGCAAGTGAAATGCTATGTGTGAGGCTGCACCAGAGGAAAAGCTCAGCAAAGCAGCCAAACAATAAAAAGCCACACTGGGAAACAGCGGCACAGCTGAGAGGGGAGGATATAATAACCCATATAATCGCGATTTACAACCATGGTGAGCAGAAAAGCATCTCAGCATGCACAAAACATTAAACCTTGAGGTGGATGGGCTACAGAAGCAGGAGACTACAGCATGTTACACTCCTGTCATCAAGAACAGGAATCTGATACTATCATGGGCACAGATTCAACCAAAGTCG
This sequence comes from Notoglanidium maculatum, assembly GCA_030068355.1. NCBI lineage: Eukaryota > Metazoa > Chordata > Actinopteri > Siluriformes > Auchenoglanididae > Notoglanidium > Notoglanidium maculatum. The sequence goes on from JAQQZX010186581.1 coordinate 18,212, forward strand.
ACAGGTGAAGATTAGAAAACAATCAGTAGGTCTTTTTTCAGTCTTCAACTGTAGGCAGAAATTCAAGGGAATGGGAAACCAGATAAACTAGGCAAAATCCAAGAACCAAGAAATCAGGTAGCAGATAAAGTTGAGAATCCAGAGCGGCAAAATACATGACAAAGACTCAGAGAAGAACACACTGACACACACTTCACAATGGTTACTTCACAATGGTGTGGAGTTTTATTTGTGCTCATGGAGTGTGTGACTGAGTCCAGGTGTGTGTAATGAGCAATATGGTGACTGCTGGGAATCATCATCTGTGGGAGTCATGTTTGTTACTGAGCATAAATACAGTATAAAACAGCAGAACACTAATGATCAAGTGTTTCTACATGACATCTGGTTGTTTTAATACATGGCATACATTGTAATATGTTTAAAAGGCTGATCTTAACATTTTCTAGTGTGTTTGGATTACCACCAAAAAGATGCAAGTTAATACATCTAAATGGGATAACGTTCTTGTAATTATTTTTAAAAAATGGGGGTGCTCTGGATAACTGTTTTTGTCATGTAATTGGATTGCACTTTATCAGGCCTCTGCCCTCATGTCTGTGATACCTGCTGGCTCTCTCTTTTAGTTATGCTGTCATAGCTAGCCCTGCTGGAGTTCCTGCTTGCACTCAGCACACGATATACTCTATTCCTTACAGGTAGGTGAATATGACCATACCTAACAATCTGCCTTTTCTCTTCTCTCTCCCTCTCTCCCTCTCTGTCTGTCTGTCGAGCTGCACATGCTACTCCTGAGAATCCAGTGATCCTGACCC
>JAQQZX010186867.1:0-18994 GCA_030068355.1 Notoglanidium maculatum
AAAGAAATTCCACTAATAACCTTTTATGTCAACAACCGCTCAACTAAGTAAAGAGAAACAACAGTCCATCATTATCCCGTCTCTTTTAAAGTCATAAAAATAAAGAAATAATTGAATTAGAAGGTGACCCCAAACTTTTGACCGGTAGTGTATCTATATTAGACACTGGATGCTGTTTAATTCTTATGAGACATTGCATTGGCTCCCAGTAAAATTTTTACACTGATTATAAAACATTACTAATGACCTATAAAGCACTGAATGGTCTTGCACTACAGTACCTGAGTGAACCTCTGCTCCATTACGAGCTGCTACACAGGTGATGCTGCTGGTGAAGCAGAGGACTGGGGCATTTCCAGGTGGAGTGCCTGATGATGGTTGAAAGTCAGGTACATAGGATCTCCACGATCCAGAATACATCAGGGAGTTTACATCATGCATCGGTGGATTTTCAGTATTTAATCCACCAAAGTCTGATTCCACACAAGGTTCTGGAAAGGTGTTAGGCGATGAAGCTGTGGTGTATTCATAGGGAAATGCACATGTCACCTATGGTGCCTCTCACAATCACTTATAAGAGACACAAACATAGTCATAATGTGTTTTTAGTCCCTATCTTTCTCATCCAGACATTTTGGGAGCCAAGTGCTCTGAGTTTAGGGAATTAGTGGCAGATTTAAGACTGGGTGGGTCCTGACAAATAAGCATAGTGCGAGGTCTGCGCACCCACGGCTGCTGACACACTTCTAAGTATCATTGTGTGACCATGACCACACGAGTCCTTCTGAGGAGGTGGGCCCACCTTTTCTCCTCAAGTGTCAAATTTTCCACTGAAACAGACACGTAATGATACAGTGAAGCATGCATTCGAACAGGTGGCCATGATTGGCTGGAAAAAGACTCAGGCTGGAACAGCAATTACTTTTATACATTCTACAATTACTACAGATTGTTTATAAGAATGCTGTGTGTTCAAATCCCAGCACCACCAAACTGCCTTGATTGGGCCCTTGAGCCAAAATGGACAGCCCACATTGCCAGTAAAATACTACAAGATGTATAGGAAGTATTTTACAGTGTAGTTAAATGAACCCTACATTGGGGGGGCAGATATTTTTTGGCATTCCCCCCCAGTTCTCAAACAACATTTTCTTAGGGTTTGGGAATCTTTCTTTAAAAGTGTCTTAAGAGACTTTAAAAATCTTTATGAAACAGCTTGTGAGCTGTGATTTCATTTAGTGTGTTGATGTATTTCCCTTTTGAAACAGGAAGTCAGAGTCTGACTGATTTTCTCAACAGCCAGTAGTATTTGAGATATTGCCCATGCCTGCCAAACAAACTTGACTCTATCTCAGCAAATTAAATACATATGAAGAACAGTGCACATGGTAATGAGAGCTTTTCAACTGCTACTGCTTCTAATGACCTAATATACATTTACCGCTGCTAGCGTGGTGACAAACTGCATACATGTTCTTAACAAGAATATGTTTATTGACATCACACATTTTATTAAATGCACTACAGTAAAGAGAGCATTCTGAAGATCATTTCATTTTTATTTCACATCTTGTAATGTTTAAGCTTTAACTGATCTTTTTTCATCAGTGCTCAGTAGAGGAGGATAGAGGAGAGCACTTTTTTAAGTGCAGTGTTAATAGTTTCTGAGTCCTGGATTACATAAAGAAACACTGCATGTGTGTAGACTAGGTGAGTCATTTATTAGTAGCAAAGCATAATTAATAATTTGTTTCAAATAGTTACTAGAAGTTACTATAATAGTTGTGGCTATGTTTTCTTTGATTGATGCATATCAATAATCTGAAACAGATTAACATCTTTTCCACGACCGCAGGATGTGTCTTCCGACATGGTTTTTAAAGACATGAGAAGCTACTCACTGCATCAGTTATGGTTAAATAAATTGTTGCCAGCTGAAACATAATCATCCATGCAGTAATTAACCAATGGGAGGCTCTTACCTATTTGCTTTTTTAAATCCAGATGGTGACCTTTTTTTGGACAGGCAGTGTATATATATGTGTGTGTACACTATATGGACGAAAGTATTGGGATGCCTGACCATTACCCCAACAGGGACAGGGACTTTAATAATATTGCATTCAAATACACAGACTTTAATATGGAGTGTTTCTGTGGAAATTTGTGCCCATTAATTCTGTAGAGCATTTATGTGGTCAGGCACTGCTGTTGGATGAAGCCTGGCTCCAAAGAACATGTTTCCACTGCTCCACAGTCCAGTGGCGGTGCTTTACACCACTCCATCCGACGCTTGGCATTGGACTTGGTGATGAGACTTGCTTGCAGGAGCTCGTGCAGGAAACCCATTCCATGAAGCTCCCACTGCACAGTTTTTGTGCTTACATTAATGCCAGTGAATGTTTGGAACTCTTTAGCTATGGAATCAGCAGAATGCTGGTGACTTTTACGCACCATGGACCTTAGTAATCGTTGACCTGCTCTATGACGTTACGAGGTCTTCCACTTCATGGCTGAGTTGCTGTTGTTCCTAACTGCTTCCACTTCTCAATAATACCACTTACAGTTGATCATGGAAAGTGATGAAATTTCACTAACCAGCTTTCTGCAAAGGTGGCATCCTATCACAGCACCACGCTTGAAGTCACAGAGTTCTTCAGAATGACCCATTTTGTTTCGCAAATGTTTGTAAATGGAGACTGCATGGCTCGGTGCTTGATTTTATTCACCTGTGGCAATGGGTCCAATTGAAACACCTGAATTCAATAATTAAGAGGTGTGTCCCAATACTTTTTTCCATATAGTGTACCTGAGTATAAGATCTGTCAATTTTTCAGACAGACAAGTATGTTTCTTTATTTTATAAACAGAGTAAACATCTCAGCCACAAAGCAGTTTGCTTCTGTAATAATAAATCATTAAAAAAAAAAACAATACATAAAGCATTTAATGGAAAAGTTGCAATTTTGAGCACAAAAATGTTTTCAAAAACAAACAAAAAATTGATAAACCTGAGTAATATTCAGTTTCTTACTGGATTTCTTAATTGATTTGCAAACAAAAAAACTTTTTTTGTGATGGTTCTATCCATATATGTTTACATCATCATCATCATCACCACCACACAATCTTAGAATAGAACATTGGGACACATGGCTGGTACTTTATGCTTGAAATGTTGAACAGGTCATGATATGAATATTTACACAGTTTGGTTTGTATTTAAAAAATCAAGCCTAGAATTTAAATCAGCACACTAAATAAGGAACTTCTGATATTTCCTGTTATACCATATAAGGCTTTAATGGAGCTGCTCCATCAGCATGGATTTCAATAGAAGAGGATGGAGGCGAGCAGAGGGACGATCATGAGGAGGAAACTCAATGTGAAGCTCTCAGCACCGTTACACAGGTTCCCCTCACAACACTGCACATTTGCTATTCCGATTCCTGTATTGTGGGATCCAGAAGCAGCACAGAGGTTGTTGGATACACATCCTTTCATAGAGATGGTATTGCCCATTTGTTGAACTGAGAGAGAGAGAGAGAGAGAGAGAGAAATCATTGAAATGCAAAAGGTGCACATCACTAGTCTCAGCCAGATGCCCTGTGTGGCCAAGATTTCTAAAAAAAATTCATTTAGAGTGCATTATACTGTATGATCATTCTAAATAATGTATTAATATTAGATTACATCATTAACTGAGATGAACATGTTTACCTAATGCACTGATGCAGCGATCTTCATTTCCTTCACAGCTCTGGGTTTTTGAGCAGCTGTTAGCGTCACAGGTGTAACACTTTCTCCCGTTGGGACGCTGCTCGGGAAGAGCTGAACACAGAAATCAAATCAAACAAACAGCTCAGTGTGCAGTAAAGAATTACTTTAGTAACATCTAGAACTGGAATTTGGAGATAAACTACAATCTACTGTAGATAGATTAAAGAATTCCAGCATGCATTATTCTCTATCTCAGGAGTGTGGTGTTTTACCTGGCAGTGTTTCTGTGTTGCAGAGATCGGTGTTGCAGCATTTGGCATTGCCGGCCATTTTCATCATTCCCAGGTTCATGCTCCAGTTTACACACGAATCTGGCATGCTGCAATCCTTCATATTAACATCTGAATTTACAGCACCTATAGGACATTCCTCATATCAGTGTGAACACGCATTGTACAATAATATAAGAAATATTGAGCTTGAACTATATTGAGCGATAGTTTGCAAATTGCGATGTGCTTGATTTAAAAATTATGTTGCAAAAAAAAATTTTGCATTTGATATTGTTGATAATGTGAGAGAAAAAAACAAAACAGGAAAATAACTGGCAGGTTTGGATTATTTGAGTTACTGCAGCCTTCCTGTCAGAAATATGTAATTTCTTTATTTTTAAGGCATCATTGTTTTACAGTATTTCTTTACATGTGCCTGAATCTTTTGTACAGTTTTGTATATTGATTATTATACTTAGTATGTATATATGCTCAATTGGCATTACAGTAATAAAGTAATTCATTAGGATGCATAGTTGTACTACTTATTTCATATAAAACTGTATTTCTATTACAGGTGAATTCTTTAAGATTTAGATAGGAGTACTAAATTTCATTAAAATGCAACAATTAAATGTTTCTTTATTAAAGGTAGAAATGTGTATGTATTATTCATCACTCCATGCGAAATTGAATATTTTAGCAAATCAAATGATCAAATATCTCACTTCAGTACTGTGCTGTTCTTTTAATGCTAAACGTTTGCGGTGGACAACACAGCCTGTCTTTTGGCATAGTAGTGAATTTGACTCACATGACTGTCAAAATTAAACAGCTCATCATAATCAGTCTCTCAGTGCTTAGAGCTGCAGGTCATTACCCAGATCCAAAACAGTTTCAGAGACTTAAAGAGGAAGGAATTAAACAGGAAACCAGATCAACAGACAAAACAGATAAAAAGGAACACACAAGATATTTATACTTCAATAGCACACATTTGTGTGTAGTGAGACACAACGCCATACCTTCTGTAATGGAAAAATTCTCTCATTACAAAAAAAAAAAAAGGGCGGGGACGTTTCGTGCCGACAGAAATGCAGCTCTGTATGGTAAGACTCATGGTGGTGGCTTGTGTGTTGACATCGACACGGAATGGTGCAAGAACTCTGTGCTAGTTTCTAGTTACTGCTCATCGCTTGTGGAGTTTGTGACTGTTAGATGCAGGCCATTTTATTTACCTCGGGAATTCACCGCCGTACTTATTTTCAAAGTGTACATTACCCCCAGCGCTAATGCTAAAGACACACTTTGTGAGCTCTACAGGGCTATTAACGAGCTGCAGAATGCACACCCTGATGGACTGTTTATTGCTGCCAGAGATTCAAATCTCAAGTCAGTGCTCCCGAAAGTCCATCAGCATGAGGACTTTGCAATGAGAGGGACAAACGCGCTGGATCTTGTTTACACAAACATTCCCGGAATGTACCGCGTGGAGCCCTGCCCCCACCTTGGCCACTCAGACAACATTTCTGGTATGCTAATTCCAGCATACAGACTGTTTGTCAGATGCACCAAACCGGTTCTGAAGTAGGTGAGAACCTGGCCAGCAGAAGCCATCTCTGCTCTTCAGGACTGTTTTGAACACACTGACTGGCATATGTTCAGGGAGGCTGCAACCAATGATGACAACACCAACTTGGAGGAGTACACATCATCAGTGACCAACTACATCAGCTGGTGCATAGATGACATCAGTGCCTCCAAGACCATCATTACATGCTCCAACCAGAAGCTGTGAATGACTGCAGAGGTGCGTGTGCTGCTGAGGACCCATGACTTCCACCTTTAGAGCAGGTGACAAGGCGGCCCTAAGAACAGCAAAGGCCAAACTGCCTTTGGCCCTCAGAGCAGCAAAGCGCGCACAGTGTTTTGACAGCAGTGACACACTGCGCATGTGGCGGGGCATCCAGGCCATCACTGACTACAGGACAACGACACCTGCTTGTGACAGTGTTGCCTCCCTACCAGATGTGCTTAACAACTTCTTTGCATGGTTTGATGCAAAGAACGGCACGTAAGCGAGGAAGACCACCCCTTCTCACAGTGACCAGGTGCTGTGTCTGACCACTGCTGATGTCAGGAAAACTCTTCACAGAGTCATCTCACAGAAGGCTGCTGCATGAGACAACATCCCTGGGAGAGTGCTCTGAGAATGTGCAGACCAACTGGCAGATGTTCTCACTGACATCTTCAACATCTCCCTGAGCACTGCTGTCATCCTGAAGTGCCTCAAAGCCAGCACTATCTTTCCTGTGCCAAAGTCTTCAGTTTCCTGCCTCAATGATTATCGTCCCATTGCACTCACACCCATCATGAAGTGCTTCAAGAGGCTCATCATGATGCACATCAAGATCCTGCTGCCTCCCTCACTGGACCCCCTGCAGTTCGCCTATCACCCCAACCGGTCTACAGACGACGCCATTGCCACCACCCTACATCTGGCCCTCACGCACCTGGACAACAAGGACACTTATGTACGACTGCTGTTCACAGACTTCAGTTCAGCATTCAACACAATCATTCCTCGGCACCTGATTGGGAAGCTGAGCCTTCTGGGCCTGAACACCTCTCTCTGCAACTGGATCCTGGACTTCCTGACTGAGAGACCTCAGTCAGTCTGGATTGGGAACAGTATCTCCAGCACCACCACACTGAGCACTGGGCCTCCCCAGGGCTGTGTGCTCAGTCCAATACTGTTCACTCTGCTGACTCATGACTGTGCAGCAACGCAACAAGAAATCAAAGTGACAAACCTATCTGAACAGATTGTCATTTTACAAGTTTCAGGCATCGATGACATATAATGTACACAAGTCAGTGCCAGCACTAAAGAATGAGAATAAAAATGGAAACCAGAGTCAGTTTAATGAAAAAGAAAAAAACAATTACACAAAAACAGCACACACCAAAGAATGGACTATTGAACAACTGATTTACTGAAATGAATTCTATTTATTTCCTCTATTGAGCATGTGAGCTTTTTTGTTACCTTTGAGAAAAGTGCGCAGATGAGCAGCAGTGTGACCTGAGACATCATTGTTGATACTTTTGTAGAAATCGAGGTGTGAAGGTGAAGCAGACAGGCTTCTCACTGTGTATTCAATAAGACTTTAAGTTCGTTTTAAGAACACTCTGCTAAATGTTACATGTTAATGTAAAGGTTAACAAGTGCTTTTGGTTTTGTAGTCAATCATCAGTGTTTTCAAGGTGATGCTTGTGGCTACAGGAAGTCAGTGAAATGGAAACAGAAAATGGTGGTCTGAGTTTTGAGGTTGCAGTTATTCACACATGCTTAAACACCAGACAGAATTTTTAATGTGTTACAAGTTTGTCATGTTTTACTGACTTCATGCTGAAGTGGTTTGTATTTACGAGTATGTTTGCTCTGTAATTGTATGTATTTTAAAATTTGTTCTTGTAGTGTTCTTCAGGTATTTTGGGATTGCGATTTAGGTTCTGAGAAAGCAGGTCGATGTTCAGAAAAGTTTGTTCCAGCTTTTTAGAAGAACAATAACAGTGCTAGAAACATAAACAAAGAAATCTAACTGTAATAGTAAATAATATCCTGTGCTGTTTCCACATAGATATCTATTAATGAAACTATTTCAGGATTTATTAATTTAATTTAATTTAATATTAATTTAGTAATGATATTCCACACACGCTGATGTTGGTGCCTCTCTGACCCAGAACACTCACATTTAGGGTTAGTTAGGGTGTAGTCGAATATACTGTTTCTCACTGAGATATCTTTTATTCAGCCTCCTGTCCAGTTAATTTGTGAACTTTAATGTAATCAGTTTTGACACAAAGTGCATAAGGGTTTACAAATTAAGTTGTAGAGACACTGAGTGATGCTGGTGGTAGATAATGAGTGAAAAATGTTTGCAAGAATTTTGAAGACTGTTCATGGAACGCATTTGTGTGAAAAGGTATTGAAATTGTGGCGTGCGCTCCCCCTAATGGGGAAGGAAGGAATTACAGGTGAAGTACGGGTTAGATGGAAAACACCAAAACTACAAATAACTAAATGAATAAATGTAAATGAACTAATTAGGAATTAAAATAAACGACTTATGCTAAATAAATGTGAAATAAAAACTATCAATACATGCCTGATTTTATTATTTTAGATTATTTACACCAAAACCCTTTTCAGCCTACTTGGGTTAAAACAATCTTCTCATTAGTACTAAGATTTATGAGTCAGATTGTGTCCTCAGTCTCAAACTGGATTTATGTCCTGAATCAACCAAGTAACTTTGATGTATTTAAGAGACTTTTACGAGGGAGTGGAGTTCTACGACCATGTGATGTGGTGAAGCCCCTTCCCTTCCGTGATCACGAAATGGCTGCAGCTAGCTTCTTCAAAGGGGAGAAAACACTCATAGCAAAAGAAAATGCGAAAGGGAAGTGAACAGGACTAAAGCAAGAGACAGTTGTAGTAGCCTAAGTGTAGAAGTTGATAAGTAGTTAACTCCTTGTGGATCACCTGTGTGCATAAATTAAGGAAAAACCACACACACCGACACGCATATCCACATTCACCCTTGTTCCCAAATAAACTGGAAAAAGAGCAGTTCTGCCTTCCCCTGTGTCTAACTCACACACCGTGGTGATGGCAATTACACCTGAACCACTAGTGTCACCAACATAATGGTTTCTTCCATTATTTACTTGGAAAATATTTACTTTTATTTTTTTAAAAATTAAAACTGTTTGTAAATTTGTGTGTTACAATATGGAAATAATTTGTTCAACTCTTAACTAAAATAAAAACACACTGCCTTCATGTTGAGTCATCATAATTAAATAACTCAACTTCAATTCAATTCGATTCAATTTTATTTGTATAGCACTTTACAATCGACATTGTCACAAAGCAGCTTCACAAAAGTATAAAAATTCTGAATATAAACTTATGAATCTATACATTTATCTATATACATATATATATATATACCTAACGAGCAGCCTGTGGCGATGGCGGCAGGAAAAACTCCCTGAGATGGCAAAAGGAAGAATCCAGACTCCCATCCTCATTTGGGTCACACTGTAAAGTGCAATTACAACTAATACACTTTAATACTAGGGTCAGGTTTAAAGTGCAAGACTGTTCGTGGTGATTCGAGTCCTGTGCCATTGTAGCAGAACCGCTCATGTCAACAGCAGTCCAATGGCATCATCACAGTTCTAGGTGTGTGTTGAGGCAGTTTATATGGTGCCATATTTAACAGGAGCAAGTGGGTTCCAGGTGATGACTCCAACCAGGAGTAGGACACCGGGATGGGTCAGGGGTCAGGATCACTGGATTCTCAGGAGTAGCATGTACAGCTCGACAGACAGACAGACAGAGAGACCGAGAGGGAGAGAGAAGAGAAAAAGCTGATTGTTAGGTATGGTCATGGTCATCACATTACTAACACCTGTAGAACATTACACATCCCAATGTGATCAGAAAATGCAACATAGATACAGAATTGTACTTACTCCAGCTCTATGTGCTGTACATAGTTTAAGTAGTGATCATGAAAAGTGCACACTTGTGTGATAATGCACTTAGGCCAGTAGACTTGCCCTTGTTAATGTTAGCTAGATTTATTTCATTGCCTTCATTGCTTTGAATCACTCATTTCAAGAACTGATAGTGGCTGATCATCAAGAAGAAGATACTCAGAAAAGAATGGTGCTGTTATTATCACTCACACAGAGCTGCGTGTAGACGTTCTCTCTCACCTAGTCAGTGTTTGTGCTGCAAAGCTGCTTGCTGCTGTGTGACGTTAGCAACAAACTCCTCATGCTCAGTTTTATGTTAAACATTTTTTATCAGGTTATTTGCGCTGTAGGAGGACGCTGTGGTTTAACCGTTCATAGCTGTTCTAACTGGAGAGTGGGAATCGGCCAAGACTAAATTAGGGAGAAAAACAATGAATAAATATCAAAAACAAAGAAGTGCCTTGAATTAAATACCAAATTACAAACGTGTAAGTGCTTTTTAAAAGAGTGTACTGAGCTTTACTGCAAAGTGGTGTTGAGGTTGTTTTGAAATTAGGTTTATAAAATAGTTCTGAGGTATAAAGATGGAAATTTTCTGTTAACAAAAAAAACCAGAACTTTATTGAGAGGTAAAAATTATGAAATATAAAAATAGCTAATAAAGACAAGAGGAAATGCTTTTCAAAAGTCTTAAACGCTCAAAGAGAAACTAACAGAGAAATGAATATGTATCATCAGAGATAATTGATAATTAGTTGGTTATACTGGCTGGGCTTGTGATAGGAACCATAGGAATGACTTCATCACACAACCGTCTATTTAATAGTGTTTTTCTGAGTAATCTCACATGATACATTTCAGTGTAAACATCTCATCCTGTTCAACCTGAGAAAGGAAGTCCTGTTCTAACCGGCTACATTAAAGTGATACAAATGTGTATTTACATTCAAGTAAGAATTAAAACACACCATGTCATGCTGTTAGAGAATCATTTTTACCACCCCAGATATGATTAGTACACTATTGCAAGGTAGTTTGTAGATGATTACAGTGATTTATTACATAAAGAATGACACCATGACACAATGAGTCCCAGTGTTTGGAACTCAGATCCTTCTTTAAAAGTGTCTCAAGAGGCTTTAAAAATCTTTATAAAGCAGCTTGTGATTTCATTTATTGTGTTGATGTATTTCCCTTTTGAAACAGGAAGTCAGAGTCTGACTGAATATGTGGTGACAAACTGCATACATGTTTTTAACAAGAAATTAATTGGACAAACACAAAAATGATTGTAGTTCTGCATCAAGAAAATTTATTGACAGAACATATGTTATTAAAGGCACTACAGTAAAGAGAGCATCCTGAAGATCATTTCATTTTTATTTCACATATTATAATCTTTAAGCTTTAAGTGAGCTGTTTTCATCAGAGCTCAGTAGAAGAGGATGGAGGAGAGCAGAGGGACGAGCATGAGGAGGAAACTCAGTGTGAAGCTCTCAGCACCGTTACACAGGTTCTCCTGACAACACTTCACATTTTCAAGAGTAATTCCCGGGATTAATGATTGAGATGCATCACAGATCTCCTTTGTTGCACAAGTTTTCAAAATAAACGTCTTGTCGAGCAAAGTAGCTAGGAGAGAGAGAGAGAGAGAGAGAGAGAGAGAACAATTGGTCTCAATCACTTTTTTTATATTAAGTTCAGTGTTAATAGTTTCTGAGGCCTGGATTACATAAAGAAACACTGCATGTGTGTTGACTAGGCAAGTCATTTATTAGTAGCAAAGCATAATTAATCATTTGTTTCAAATAGTTACTATAATAGGTGTTAATTTGCTCTTGCATAAGTAATAGAACAGATTATTAAGAATCCATAATGTAAAGTTACTGAGAATATTTTTAAATGCACAGATTTGCATTATTCACCTGATGCAGTGAGGCAGTAATCAAGACCTGAAGGACAGGTCTGCTTAGTAAATTTGTCACAGTTAGCGGGATCACAGGTGTAACAACTCAGCTGGCCAGCATCAGCTACAGAGAGAAATAGAATAATAACATAGATAAATACAATAAGCCAAGCTCAACATAGTGACATACATTACTCCCTTGTCACATATTTCACAAAAATGACTATTATTATTTAATTCAATTTCATTTTATTGAATTCTCTCTCTCTCTCACACTCGTACACACACACACACACACACACACACCTTCAAAGTAATCTTTACCAATCTCAAAGGTCTAATAATAATTCAAACTCAGTTGCGACAAATCCAAATGATCGACTCAAATGACTCCTCAGTCCTGCCCTATGATGTGCTTATAATAAGTCTATGTAGCTATAGTTATTTTGCTTTATTAATCTACCCACATTCACACTCAACGCAGCATGTTCTTGATGGGAAAATCCCTGCTCTCAACATTTAGCTTTTCCCACATTATCTACCTTGATGCTTGCAAAAAATATTTTGCCATATTTTCATGACTTCTGTGTGTGTAGTAATAAATACACTCACCAGCCACTTGTATAAACACCTGTATCAATGCACATGCATGCAATTATCCAGGCAAACATCTGGCAGCAGCACAATGCATAACGTCATGCAGATACGGGTTAAGGGTGTCAGGTAATGTTCGTATTAAACATCAGTATGGGGAAAATGTGATCTTAATGACTTTGGCTCAAACAAGGGCTGGAAAAGTGAAGCCAGAAGCCTCTGACGCCATCTAGTGGCCCATTGCATTAAAACTTTCAAACCTGCTCTTTTCCATGTGAGTAAATGGAAAACAAGCCAGGTCTATATTTTTTTACACCTTTACAAATTATTTGTAATTTTTACAAGTTTAGTTGACCCCAATAAAACCCCCCTAATATTTTTCCTTACAATAAATACATTTTATAGGAGTTATGTTATTTATTTGTCTGTTCAGTATACTGTACAGGCAGTTGCACAGTGCAGCTGAACCGGTTACTTACAATGAACAGCTCATAGTGGTACAGAATTAACCTTTAGGTTTAGACCACTAAAAGAGGAAAGAAAGAGACTGTGACAATAACAGAAAATGAAGAAGAGAGAAGGAAGTGAATGTGACAGAGGGGAAAATCCAGAATGTCAGAAAATCAGATATACCCTTTCAGACCTGCTCAAGGTGCTGGAATGCACTTTAGCTAAACAAAGAAAATCCACGTTGATTAACACACTGCATGCTGCATGAGTCATTCACTGCATTCATCTGTTCATCTTCAGTAGCTGCTTTATCCCTGTCAGGGTGACACGGGGTTTAATTAATTGTTTGTGTGTTTTGGGGTCTGGGATTAACGTGTGAACCACAATGAGTTCTGATGCTTCCTGACACCATCAGAAGACGCCTAGTCACAAATTATTTATTTGTCTGTGAATTGGGGGTTTGACAAACATTATATGAAATAATATAATCTAACACACACAAATATGTACTATATGTACAGTACTATGCCAAAGTCTTTGGTGCATGCAGATAAATGCTATAAAGTAAAGCTGTCTTCAAAACTAATGAAATTAAATCTTTCTACTAAAACGTGCAGTAAACAGTAACAAATTATACAAAGTCAATATTTGGTGTGACGACACTTTGTTTTGTCTCGGGTTCGATTTGTGCAGTTTGATAAGTTTTTGTGCAGTTTTATTTAAATTAGCTGGCATGTTTTACCAGTTACACTTTGACTTTGACTGTTACATTTGCTTCTTTTTTGCATTCAAAACCCAGAAGGCTTCATTATGGTTTTTTTTTTGTTGTTTGTTTTTTTTAAGTGGTCTCTTATGTAATATGATGTTTTCTTTACTGACATGCAAACATTTTTCAAATACAAATTATTTTACATCTATAAACATCTATAACAAAAAATGGGGTGCATAAGATGTTTGTACAGTGGTGTAGACATACGAGAGCCCTTACCTTTGGATAAAAGCATGAAGATGAACACGAGTATCACTAGTGACCTCATTGCAGGTGGAGTGCAGAAGGCAGGAGTGTGAGAGTGTGAAGGTGGAGCAGGTTGTCCTGAGAGAGTGATCTGACATGCAGCTTATTACTGTGCAGATGGAGGAGGAGGAGGTTGGTGCACAGGGGGAGGGATGTACTGTATCGTTGCCTAAACCTGTCAATACTTTTAAATAATTTTAAGGCGTAATAAAGTACAGAGCTGAACATTTCTATAATCTGCTTCAGTGAAACACATTTAATCTGCTTTATTTTTATCTTAGAAAAGTTAATTAACAATATTCAAATGTAAAGTTTCTCTCGAAACCATGACTGAATTCTGTTCATGACTGAATTCCAGCCCAAGTATCCCTCCACAGTAAGTGTCTACCAGATTTTGAACCACAAACTTATTTAGAATGTATAAATAGCCTATGTGACATTAGTAAATTGGTGATTAATCCCTAATTAATGATTCAGAGAGCAGGTAGAGTGGGGTTTTTTTTAGGTTTTATACCTCTCATTTATAGAGGAAAAAACATCTACTATCATACAATATCATGTCCTATTTTGTCTAAGACATGAAAACATAACAGCTAAACATGCGTCTGATTTTATATAAATCAAAATATATTTCACTGAAACTGAATATGGCATGAACATTCTAGAACTGTGGGTTTATTATTTAACCATTTGTAACCATTACAAACATCGAACACTGTCCTATAACAATGCTATATCATGAAAAATTCCTCATAATTAATATCTAATTATAACTATTAATTATTAAGTCAACAGTTAACAAAGCCAAAAATGCTATTTTCAAACTAGTCTTCATATTCAAAGCAGAGGTTTGGACAAACCTCTTGGACAGTAAGTCTTGCTGCCATAACCTCCATCACTGAAATGGCAGCTCAGGTATCATTATAGTCTTATGACCTCCAATCCCTCTTTTGATTGCTGTTGGTTAGCTGGGAACTGATGGGTTTTAATTTGTGTGTTTTGAGGTAACTGTTAACGTTGTAGGTGCCGATCTCATGACAGTGTCAAGGCAACCCTATGACCTCTGCTCCTCATGTGCACCATATATGATCATGCTTATGCTGTTTTTTCCTTTCATCATTTCTAGCTTCCCCATGACACCTCAAAGACCAACAGGTGCCTGTCTCGTTGGGAACCTGGGCAAATGAGGTGGGAATGCATGCAGTTCTCGTAACATTGTCAGGGTCCCTGTTCACACGGACTTGTTTCTGTCTTTCATGCACAGGTGAGAAGTTTAAGAAGCAAAAACCCAAACTATGGCTGGGAAACAAAGACAGTGTTCCCTAATTTTGTTCCACGGTTCAGTGGGATTGCCCACAACATATGAGAAGTGCTTAACGGTCTCTGACATTCTTTCCCCACTTTGTTTTCTCTTTGCCTGTTATCATTCTACTTATAGAACTCTACTGATTCTTTATGCTTTTAGGAAGAGTTAGTAATAAAAAATGAAACAAAATGCTTAACAGGACTGTAAGGTTTCTATCATTTTCAAGCAATGAGGGCCAAAAGTCAAACAGTTTTAGTAAGCAGAAGTGCAAGGTTGTGATTAAACATGTCTCTCTCGCACCTGATCAACTAGACAAGATTGCAAAGGAGTTTAAAGGAGACCTGCTATGAAAATTTTTGTTTTTTCTTGTTTTTAAAATAAGATAACCCAATGTGATTTGGGATAGCTTAGCTTGCATGACCAAAGCCCTCGGGTGACATGAGCCGATCAGCTAGCGTTAACATTCTTTCCATGATGCTAAATTTAGGTAAAATATGTAGTTTGACAAACATGATTTAATAGGCTACATTTTCTGAATTGACAGTATTATTGGATTGATAAGAAGCTCCCTCACTTCAGCCGGTAAGCTGTTGCTAGTTCGGTTTAGCTAGGCTCGGCAGTGTTAGTGAAGTGACAAGGCGCACATGCTATGTAATTATTATATGTATATAGTTTTGGGAATATTTGTTCCCTGTGTACACAAGCAGCTGAAATTCATCATGACAACAGAGACGTGAAAATTTCCAAAAACTAAAACATTCAGGCACTTCAGGCAGTAAGCTGTTGCTAGTTCGATTTAGCTTGGCTAGGTAGCTTACCCAGTGTTAATGATGCAACAAATCACACAAGCTATGTAATTATTATATGTTTTTAAGAATTACGTTTTTAAGTCACGACTATGTTCAGTATCACAGTAATATGTAGTATGGTATATAGCTTATGTTATATGTTAGACCTGCAGTCACTAGGATAGGCCTGTCATTAAAACATAAGATTTAAAGGTAAGTTTAAAATTACCTTTCTGAAACAACCACCTGTAGTCTTGATTATGGAACTGGTGGTTCGGCATCTGCTACTTCATTCTGCATTTCAAACTCGAGTTCACTCATAAAAAAGCTTACATCCTCATCCAGAAGCATTTTGTTTAGGTATATGGACAAAGATTTGAACTTCAGTCCAATTTAAAATATGGCATTACCAGAAAGGGCTTGAAAATCCCTGAAGAATGTCACCAAAGTCATGTCTATATCGTAACCACAGGCCGAGTAATAAATTTTAAGTTTACAAAATGGCCTGTTTTATTCCCAGTTTTAGTGGAAAAACAACAGAACGCATGTCAACAAATTCATGACTTTTTCAGTTTTTTCTTCATAACGATAATAATAAAGATATCTGAAGGAAACTTGTACTGATTGTTTTTTGTTGAATGCACTACACATTAGACTGTTTCAATTTAGCATCACACAGTTATTTGGAGTTAATTAGCTGGTAATTATCTTAATCAGCAGGGTTGACCATTGAGGTAAGAGGATGAAAGTTCAGTTTTCAAAAGAACCTTTAAACTCCATTCATTCATTTATTTATTAATTTATTCATTCATTCTTTCTTTCTTTTTATTTGGGTAGTCTTTTTTCCTGGCCTAGATGAATCACATTCTAACGTTAGTGTCTCTATGAGACTTTGTCAGAATTAAGAAAAACTATGTATATTTACGTCCATTTACCTTTCAATCACGTCCAAGCAGAAATTCGTAGTAAATTGATTGCCAAAACTTGGATCAAAATTTTGCATGACTGCTGTAACAAACTGATGCAAGGAATACAGAAAAAAAAAACAGAAAAATGTGGCCTAAGAGGGGGTTTTCCAAGTAACATGTCATCAGGGTTTCCAGGGATTCCCGTCCGCTAGCAAATGTGAGGTGAGTTTTGGAGGGCTGAGATGAGCATCGATTATCCATAAATTATCTTTAAATTATTATTAAATCATCCTCCAAAAAATAATAAAAATAAGCATAAATTTATTTATAAAAATGAATAAGACACGTAGTGAGTTTTATATTTTGGCCTCAAACATACAAAGATATTGGATAATTGCATTTAAAAATTAATACTTTACTAAACTTGACCCTTTCAGGAGATCTTGATCTTCTCCATGCAGAACATTTCAATTCTAGATCTTTCTGTGGAACCTTCTGGCAGAGGCAGCCATCTCATCAATCTTCACAAGAGTCAGAAAACGTTCATGCAAAACATACTGGAAACAACAAAATGAAATGTTTAGTTATTTCCACAAGGGGGCAGTGAGACTGCACAAGAGGGCCTGAGTGGCAGCTCAGTTTAACTGTGTACAGATGAGTGATAAATTAAATGAAAAATCTGAATAAATGACTGCATATGCTTATTCCAAATATGTCATTTATTTCATTTTCATTACACAAATCAAACCATAGCTGAAATAATTGTGTTAATGAACTGATATAGTTCTGAGCCCAATTGACCAGTCACTACTTGAGTGTATAATGAATGAAATAAGTAAAATAATAGTAAAAAGTAATTAATAAAATAATTAAAATGGGTTTGTTACCTCTTAGCTGTTCAGTAGCTTATTATAACAATCTACTGCGAAAGAAAGAAAGTCACAACTGAATTAGTATAATGTCAATTTAAACTTGTGCAATTTCATTTCAAAGATGACCAAGCTCAATACATCTTAATTATATACAGATGGTTGTTAAATTAAATGAAAAATGCAAAAGAAGAAAAGACAGAGAAGAAAAGAATGTTTTTGATTTTTACGACAGTGCTTCTCCTGGTGAAGCAGCTAGTGACGAGGGCAGAAATACTCCAATCTGTTTCTACGCATGATGCCATGAAGTCGCAGCAGAACTCTCTCATAGCTGCAACGTTGGGACACAGACTGTTCTGAGCCCGTCAGTGATATCTGTGTCTGGTAAAAGCTAAATCTGTCTCACTTCCAGATCCTGCTGAAGCTAAAGTTGAACCATTGGTGCACAGTCAGATAGGAAATGGTTCCCTGACACGTCTGCACGTTTGGTGTCACACCATAAAGCACAGGAACAGCTGGACTGAAGCCCATTTCTCTGCTACAGTCAGTGCTGATGTGGTCGGTACATTGCTGTTGTCCTTCCCGGACTTCTACAGAGCCTAGAGCCTGACTGTGCAAGTCCTCTAGCAGCTCAGAGACAACTCAGAAACTGACATCGCAGATGTTCCACAACATTAAATGCAAGTAGAAATGGATAAAATATGTTTTTTAATCAGTGCAAATTTTTAATTATTGGCACATTGTTGTGGCATAAGGGGAATGAAGCATTTCAAGACTTGAATATAACAGCGTTCAGTGCAGTGGATCTGGAGCTCATCTCATCCCTGGATTGGACAGAGCGTCACTGTTCCCACACACATGCACACATATTCACACACAGGCTGTTAGAGGGACAAAGAATTATGCAAGATCGTGAGACATTTATCTAGACCCAGGAGAAAACATTGAGTGAGGTGGTTGAATCCGGCATAGTGGACCTTTAAGTATGCTTCCTTTTCACCTGGGTAGCTTCAGCGCCACTGTCTGGCAGTTGGATGTAACTACAGGATGTTGGTGGAAATTTATATTTTGGCTGTAAATGCTAAAAAAAAACCTAGAATGCCATTCAAGGTCAATATTTAAATGCATACACAAGACACTATTAATTCATTCTTTTTTTTTTCAGCATATGAAAAGATTTGTTTTCCACGCAGAGATTTTCATCAGAAATATTGCTTATCAAATTAAGTCATTCGTAATGCAGTGAGCATAGAAGATGAGTGCTCAGTAAAGACACCGTGGTCTGTCATATATGGAATAATTGCTAATCATGTTCCAGAAACACAGCATAATTAAGCTAGTGCTTAAATTTAGTGGCCTTGGATATACCGAAGGCTAAAACAGTCATTTCAAAATAACAAAACAAACAAATAAATATGTTTTGTAGCGCTGTATGAAGGTGTGTGTATGTTTAAAGTACTTTCATTTCTGTGGAAGTTATTAGTTTAAACCGTCCAGTTCTGCTTTGCGTGGTCTTGCTGCTTTCTTCTTTCAAAATTTTCATATTCAAATGAACTGCTTTGAGTGACGAGTATTGATTTGCAATTCACTTAGAAGTCAACATGATTCTT
>JAQQZX010186986.1:0-18981 GCA_030068355.1 Notoglanidium maculatum
CCAAATTCCAACACCAAAACTCCAGAAACTCATAACCTCGATGCCCAGATGTCTTCAAACTGTTTTGAAAAGAAGAGTTGCTACACCATGGTAAACATGCCCATGTCCCAACTATTTTGAGACCTGAAGCAGGCATCAAATTTGAAATGAGCTCATTTTGTGCATAAAATTGTAAAAGTTCTCAGTTTAAACATTTATGTTATCTATATTCTGTTGTGAATAAAATACTGGCTCATGTGATTTGAAAGTCATTTAGTTTTCATTTTATTCAAGCTTAAAGAACGTCACAACTTTTCTGAAGTTCGGGTTGTAGTCAATTGGATACTTTTGCTGCTAACTTTCACTCAGTATTTCTCCTGCAATTCTTTTCATTGACAATTATTGTACTAGTTATTCCACACACCCCAATTTATTCACTAGTGGAGCACTAGTTTTTGCACACATCTCTGTTCTGTTGTATGTTGCCATGCTTAGTTAACATTATCTTGAGTATTTATTATCCTATGAATATTTTAAATTATTTTTAAATCTCCCCCCCCCAATTTACTCATGGCCAAGTCAAACTCAATCTCCAGACAACAGGGCAAATGCTTTTCTGTTGCATCACTCAGGAGCCTGTGTTTACCTATGTCAAAATGTCGATCGTTTTGTATATTTCTTTCTTTCATGACCTCATGCATGTTCGTGCTATGAGCAGTAATGACAGTACCCCAATATTCCATCATATTATTAATGTTAGTTGTTGCTTACAGTTTATGGTGAAAGGGACAAATCTGTGAGATTAATAATCTTTCATTACTTTTTTCAACTTTTGTTCAGAGAGGAAGCAATCTTCAATTCTTAGCTAAAGTCTAAAGGTAACTCATAGGTGATAGTCTCAGTAAAAGACTACATTTCCACACAATTTCCTGTTCTTTTTACAAATACTTCACTCATTTACTGAGTATTAAATTAAAAAAAAAAAAGGAGGAACATCTCTCAGTACAAGGCACTGCTGTACAAGGCTTAAGTCTATTTGTATTTGCATTGTAGCTCTGTGCATATCCAATGACAATAAAACACCCACTTTAACTAGCTATTTATAATACAACATAAAGAAAAAAAATGCCTGGTCACTTCCAGTGTGTGTATGTGTATATACACAATAGTGTAGTGTATTTTATTACCTACCATTTCAAAAAATTTTAGTGGTAGTGACCTAACCTGTCAAAAAGCCATATAGCTAGCATGCTAGCTAAAACCGAGAGCAATAAATATACACATGAGGCCAAACAGTCACACTGGATAAATCACTATCCTGACTTAGCCAAGTTTAAAACACAAAAATACAAAGTTACACACAAACACCTGTTATTCACTTAATTCTCAGCTGAGTAAAGATAAAAGTTCTAAAATGAAGACAAATTAGAATATCAGTTATCATTCACTAGCTCCCACTAAATCAGATAAATCTAAAAAGCCTTATTTCTTCAGCAAAAAACATACAAACAAAAAAAACAAAAAAAAAAAAACAGTCCTGAATCCATTTTTAGGACACACGCTCACTTTTGTTTAGCCCTTGATTAGCTACCTGTGACATAGGAGTCAGAATGGTGGTCTGAAAACATTTAATGTAGTTAAACTGACATGCTTAGGAAGCTCAGGAACAATAAATACATATTATATAAGCACAATGTATAAAGCATAAAGTATTTTTCTCTCTGATTCAGTAACCATGTTTTTTCTTTTCTCCATTACTACCAAAAAAATCTTATACATCAAAGTTATAAAAAAGTCAACTTAATATTAAATTCACTATGAGAGAAGAAAAATAGGAGAAAAGCTGTGACACACCATGCAGCCCATAATCCAAGAGATCTGCTTAAATTTTGTAAAAGCTGCCAAATTATCCAAAGTTTACATTGGTGCCTCCACCTTCAGATGATCCATTGGGTCCCTGCATTTTTTGAGAAAAATTAGGGTTTCTTTAAGAAAGCAAACCTCAGTCATCTATATACATATGTTTTTGTCCCTCCGTGTGCAAAAACATTCTGGACAACTACTACTGTATACTGTTACTGCTCTATCCCCAATGAAGCTTTAGAACACTTTGATCACTGTCTAGTTCATATGCTTCCTACTTATAAGCAGAAACTAAAATCTGTTAAGCCAGTGATTACTACCGTGAAGAGATGTACTAGACAGATGTAACTGGTGGGAAAGTTATCCCTATAAAATCCTCACGGCAAACCCCATGTTCTCATTTACACTGCGTTGTGTTTTTGACTGTCTATACTCATTTTGTGTGTGAATGCGCTGAAGAAGAGCCCAGCCTTTGTACTTCACCATGGGACACAGTCCACTTTATTATCCAACTGTGTCTGCTCTGCTCTGCTCTGCTCTCATGAAGTCACCAGCCGAGAGAACAAGAGAACATACAACACGCAAAACAATAACAATAACAAGAGCAGATAAAATACAACAGTGTAAAATAAAATACTTTAAAGGTAATTAAAAATAAAATATAAAAGCTTTAGCACACGCCAACTATCACCTGCTCTCATGAAGTCACCAGCCGAGAGAGGGAGAGAGGCGGGGCTTACAAGCTTTTATACTGAACCCAGGGGGGTTATGGGTACACACGTAACTAAATAAAAGACTACATATCCAAATAAAAGTAACCACAAACCAGCCGAAAGAGCAAGAGAACATACAACACGCAAAACAATAACAATTAACTGAAATGAAATAGAATTGTGTAATTATACACACATTTACCCTGTTACACAGGCAAAGTTGCTTTTTTGGAACTACTGCTACTGACCTAGATGAGCTCAGACATGGTGTCTTCCTACATCAGTTTTTGTCAGGATGTGTGTCTGCACTAGGACCCACAAGAAATTCATCATGGTAAACCATTGTTCACAGACAAATTTAAGCAGCTTCATCAAGCTGTATGCATCAAGCTTCATCAAGCTGTATGTAGCTTACAGACCTGGACATACAAACCTGTTCAACCAGGCTTCATAATCATAATAAAAGGAAATCAGAGTAGCTAAATTACCTACAACACTGTGATAGTGTGGAAAGGTCTTCAACACCACAAATTTTAATTCAAACCATCTACAGGACTCTCTGCAGATGATTGTGTGACAAATTGAATGAGTTTTATGGCAGAATTGAAAAGCCCAAGCTTACACAATATGGTGTGGTGGTTGAGTGTCAGATGTGGATGGAGAGAAGGCAGGTGGAACCAACAGGTAAAGTACATGAGTCTCACCTGTGTTTATTCACTGGCAATCTACTTGTGTGTCTGTGTGTGCTTTCAGGAGGCTGGTGAGCAGAGAGAGAGCTGAAGACTATGAACTACCACAGAGTCATGTGTATGCGTGTGTCTCAGGATGAGAGTGCGAAGAAATAAAACAGCTGAAGAATGAGTGCACACCTGTGAGTTTTTGCAAGCATGTCTCCTATTCCTAATTTTCCCCACGAACCACGAGATTGTCAAACTAGTGCCAAAACATGGGATTTGAGGAAGAAGCACCATCATGGAGTCATTACCCCTCACTGAGATCATACAAACCTTCTCTGACCTTTCCCCCAACCTTTCTCCCTGTCCTTTCCCCTGCTTCTCCCTGTAAGCAGGGGCCAATTCCCCTGTACCGAGCTCCTCGAACCTTTGTCCTTCTCCATTCTCCAGCACCCTCTTGTTACTTCCATTCCTCTGGTGGGACAGGTGGGACCAACCATACTCACCAAGACCAGGCAAAGTCCAGGCAGGTCTGCAGGTCCAGTGGGAAAGCCGGGAAGTTCTAGGATCAGTTTTCCCTGACAAAAGCAGAGATTCTAATCCACATTCCTGATACACCTTGAATTGCCCCCAATTGAGCAGGAATGTATCAAGTGCCAGTGAGTAGTCAGGACTTTATAATTGGGTAACAACCAAACTACAGTCCATGCCTATTTCAATGCAGGACATTTGGAAATACACGATTGGTGAAAGAGAGATTTGTACATGGGGACATTCACAAGTATCCACTGGTGTCTGTGGGAGAAAATTACAGGTAGGAAAGTATAGGATAGAGGCAATGATTAGCTCCCATCTTGCCCATCCACTAATTCTGGGTACAAATTGGCCAGGGATTCAGATGTTAGTGAGCGAAATATTTGTGGCTGGGTCCTGGAGTATCAAAGCACAGCGTGGAATGTGTGCAGCACTGGCTGGGGATGCGTTCCAGGGGCTGCAGAGGGTGTGAAGGGCTCTGCCCCTCATCTCTTTCCAGGGATTCCTATGAAGCTCATAACCTCAAGGCCCAGACATCTTCAAATTGTTTTGAAAAGAAAAAGAGATGATACACCATGGTAAACATGCCCCTGTCCCAACTATTTTGAGTCCTGTAGCAAGCATCAAATGTGGGTGCAATCAACACAAACGCGCTTCAGCTGGGCTTCAGACTTTAAAAGCCTGTGGAAAGCACAGCTCAACGTGCCGACATTAGTTTGTACCATGCCACGCTGTCAGTGGGTATATTTAAAGAAATAGAAAAAGAAAAAGAGGAAGAAAAGTGAAACATAAGTGGAAAAGGATACTGAAAAATACGAGAAGAAGAGAAAAGGCAAATGTAAAAGATTTGCCTCTCTCTACATATATATATGATATATTGTGATGTCTGTGGCTATGCCACCTTGACGTCCTCTGGGAGCAAGCGCTCCTCCCTGCCAGGATTTCCCCAAGAAAGCGGGGAAACCCTAGTGACACGTCGGTCCTGCGTAATGACAGGGGCGGGGTTGGCTAACCCGGCACGGCTGGAAGGAAATCTCCGGCCATGCTCCAGCCTGCGGCAGCGGGGCATAAAGAGAAGTGGCGACAGACAGCTGAGGAGCGAGGTATGAGGCAGATATTTAATTATCTCCCCTTTCTCCATGTTTCACAGATTCTTCGTGAGGCCACTGCTAAGGACACACCACTGACCGGCATGCCACAGAGGATTCCCAGGTGAACTCAGTCGCAAAGTTTTCAAATGCAGCCCTCACAATTTCCCACAGAGTGGGCAAAGATTGCGTTCATAATAGCCCTGCAGACTGAGAGGGCACTGGCCTGGGCTATGGAAGTATGGCAGAATAAGCTAACACCACCCACTCCACCAAGAATTTATCATTGACCTGAAGGTCACTTTTGACCACCCAGAAGCTGGAAAGGGGTCGTCCTCCCTTTTGCGTATCCGCCAGGGCAGTCGCTCAGTGCCCGATTATGCAATTGACATCCGAACCTGTGCGGCCACCTCAGACTGGAATGACGTGGCCCTTCAGGCAGTGTTCGTGCAGGGTCTTGCGGAGTATGTTAAGGACAAGCTCGCAGCCCGGGACCCCCCCAGAAAACTTAAATAAACTATATGCACTGGCGATCCGGTCGGACAATCGCTTGAATGGACCCATGCAAATCAGGGTGGCAGACGTACAGAGAAGGAGATCTGTGTGACGAAAAGGGGAGTGTCTGCATTGTGGCCAGGATAGCCACTGGCAGTCAGCATGCCCTCATCTGGTGCCAAAAGGCAAGGGGCATCATGGGAAAGGGCACCTGTGATCTCCCCCACGAAAGTTCTCTTCATTCCAGCCACTCTGAGATGGGGCGAGGGCGGCGTGACTCAAGCTAGGGCCTTCATCAATTCTGGGGCTGGGGGGAACTTTATCAATCAGGCACTAGCTTGCAGGCTGGGCCTGCCCATTGAGGTTCTCTCACACCCCATCCCTATCTCGGCCTTAGATGGGAGATCACTAGGCGCGGGGCCTATTTGGGCGCAAACTGGCCCTGTAATACTTCAACTAAGCTGCCATACTGAGTTGACCCCTCCAGGATGTATTTTCCAAGGGCAAGGCTCAGACCCTGCCCCCCATAGACCTTTTGATTGTGCAATTAACCTGCTCCCAGGGACTATCCTGCCTCAGGGCAGGCTGTTCTCCCTATCTCCACCTGAGAATGAGCACCTGAGTATATCGGGGAAGCTTTGTCAATGGGGTTCATTTGGTCATCCATATCCCCAGCAGGGGCAGGGATTTGATGACTCGGATTATGGGGTAGAAGTGGTTCTCTCCCAGAGGAGTGGCAAGGACCATGTGTTGCACCCTTGTGCCTATGTTTCGCATCAGCTCACCTCTCCTGAGTGAAATTATGATGCGGGGGACAAAGAACTCCTGGCTGTAAATTGGCCTTTCAGGAGTGGAGGCACTGGCTCAAGGGGGCTAAACATCAGGTTCTTGTCCGAACAGAAAATAAAAACTTAGCTTATGTCCAGCAGGCAACTCCTTTGAACTCCTGTCAAGCCAGATGGGTTATGTTTTTGTCTGAACCTGAAGCCAGACACCCTCTCGAGGCAGTGAGACCCAGACACATTTGAGCCCAATTCCCAGCCAATCAGTCCATCATGGCGAATTGTGGCACTGCTGCAATGGGGTCTGGAGCAAGCCATCCGGGATGCTCTACACATGGAACCAGACCCGGGAGGGGGGCCTCCAAGAAAACTATATGTCCCCTCTGTCAGACCCCAGGCACTATCCTGGGGCCATACGTCCCCATTTGCCACACACCCAAGTGCGGTCAGGACACTGGAATTCTTGCAGTGACATTTCTTGTGGCCTGGCATGAGAGAGGATGTCCGGGCCTTCGTGGCAGCCTGTTAGACCTGCCCCAGAAACAAGGAACTGCGCACTTGCCCTCTCTATGGCCTCTACCCATCCCTTCACACCAAAGGTCCCACATCTTGATGGACTTTTCAATAGGGCTGCCAGGCTCCCAGGGAGACTTAATCATCCTAGTCTGAGTTGACCATTTCTCTAAGGCGTGTAAATTCATCCCTTTGGCCAGTCTTCCATCCACAAAGGACACAGCTGAGCTCCTCTTGCAGCATGTGGTTTGGGTACATGGTCTCCCCAAAGACGTGGTGTCAGACAGGGGGCTGCAATTTGCCAGCCGGCTCTGGAAGGCATTCTGCCACCTTCTGGGTGCAGCCGCCAGCCTCTCTTCAGGATTTCACCCAGAGTCTAATGGCCAAATGGAGAGGGTAAATTAGGACCTTGAGCGCTCACTCAGGTGTCTGGTCTCAGCAAGTCCCTCATTGTGGTCCCAACATCTGGGATAGTGGAGTATGCCCACAGTACCCTTTGGCACTCCTCTCTGGCCATGTCGCCATTTGAGTGCCAATTTGGGTACACTCCGCATATGTTTGCAGCCCAAGAGGAGGAGGTAGGGGTTCCAATAGCTGAGTAGTTGCTGCACTGGTGCTGCCAGACCTGGCAGAGAGCCCAGCAAGTATTGCAGGCCGCCATGCAGAGGGCAACTCCCTCAGCCAATTGACAGCGGTGGCAGGCTCCAAGTTTCTGGCCAGGTCAGAAAGTGTGGTTGGCCGAGAAGGACCTCCCACTATGGGTCAATTCCAAGAAGCTTTCTCCCCATTATGTTGGACCATATAAGATTCTCAGATGGCTTACCACCTGGATGTTCCCTGGTCACGGAAGATTAATCCCACCTTCTATGTGTCTCGGCTCAAACCTGTCCTTTGTAGCTCTCTGGTGGCACCCATTCCAGCTGCTCCATCGCCTCCACGCATCATAGACGAGTTTCTGGCCTTCACGGTATGGTGTATTGTGGACTCCCGCCGGGTGAGAGGGAGCACCCAGTACCTGGTGGACTGGGAGGGTTATGGACCAGAGGACGGCCCTGGGAAGGTCAGGAGCCATTCCTGGAAAGGGTCGTACTGTAATGTCGCGGCCCACGACAGTGGCTCAAGCTACCTCACAGGCAGAGCCATTCGAGGCATTGGGTTCGAGGCTTTCCTGCTGGTCTCCAGTTTAAAGATTTTCCTGCGGATCTCCCATATTTTTTAAAACTTTTGTAACATTAAGCATATGCCTACATAACAGATTTGATCAGTCTCTGTAGTGATGTGTTCTTGCTACACTTTCCTGCCAGCAAAACAGATGGCAATATGTAGAACATTAGCTAAATCTAGCGGAGAAAAGAAGTCAACAGGGTAGTCAGATTTTACAGAGCCTATCTTAAATCTTTGGTGTATTGACAGTGGATGAAGATAGGAATGGTGGGGTACTTGTCTAAAAGGGTGAATGTTAAATAAACATCTCCAAACAGAAAACTTCACCATATCAGTACACACATTTGTTTATCTCCTTAATGGTACTACGCAGAACCATAAAATAAGTGTTTGTCTGTCTAAAAGGGCTCCAGGTAGAACTCTCTCTAACCCATTGGTAATAAACCTGTAAGTGCTGAATATGTATGCCCTTTTGGGTTTTCATTATTGTAATGCAGGGGGTGCCTTGCATACTGCTACACACCAACTTAAACATTACGTTATCTGTCTTCTTCAGCAGCACAATGTGTCTTAATTCACTAGAACTCTGATGGTGCAGATATTAAAAATAACAAGGCTAGCAATAATCAAAGAAATAGAACACAGTATTCAACATTTTGACAAGATAAGAATGGGGAAAAAGCATGAGCATGACATAGTAGGGGCCTTTTACAGGCATCACATGTGAGATCATGGTCATTAATTGGAAAACACAGAAAGAAACCACTCTGGCATTCTGGAACCAAGAGAAGTATACTAGGGACTAAAATCAAACAATCAAATTTACTGTTGTGACAGAACTGAAAAAAAGGCAGTTGTGGTTCTTACTCGTTGTCCCAGAATACCAGGCCCCCCTGAAGGTCCTCTGCGACCCTGTTAAAAAAAAAATGATGTGAGAAAGAGAAACAGCAAATAAAAGCAGAGAATGTGTTTGTAAAAGGCTCAAGTTATCATAGCTGACTGCACATTAGCGCTATCAAATAGACACAAAGAATGCCTTACTTTTTAATTAATGTTAAGAAAAGAGCCCCCCCCCCATCAATATGTAATGATCTCTAGCCACAACAGTCAACTCTGACCCACAGCAATTAACACAATATTCTACTCTGTATAACCTTAGAAAAAAATTTCTCCAGGGCTCCTCGGATGTTTGAAATTGGAGAATTTAATTGGAACCATTTCTTAAACAGAAGCCTGAACCAGTTTTACATGGAGTCTTTAAGGGATTCCCTGGAAAAAGATAAAGTACACTTTTGTCTGTTAGATGGCACCTTTTTTCTAAGAGTGAACCTTACTGTGCCTTTGACCATTTTCTATTTCCCAGGGGTATAAATATGAAATTGCACATATTAACTTGTCACACATCACCATAGGTCACCATCACCATCACCAAATACCTAAGAGCTTTTAGTGCAAAAGGAAGAACATGCACAAATCAGGAGTCATAGTTATTAACTTTGCATACACATACACTCCTGGGCAAAAAAATGAGGCAAACCCAATATTGCAAAACATTCATTAATATAAAAAAAGAATCACTATTGTGGGGGCAAATTAGAACAAGTTGTACCAGAATTTTGTTTGTGTGTATTGATGTACTAGGCCACCATAGGGTGCCATAAAGGTCAAGCACTAGTGTGAAAACTGGTTGAAGTAGGAGACGTATCTGACTTGAATCTAGACAGGTTTTCTAGACATGAAGGGCTAAAATAAGTGCCCCATGTGAGGCTGACACTTTGTGTGCGTGAATGTGTGAATGTGTGTTAAATGATATGCCGCTCCACTTCCCCCCTCGCTGTGAGTCTATGAGCACACACATTGACACATGGCAAGAGTGCTAAGATCAATACCTTAGTATATAATCCAACCATATAATCCAAGCATGAATAATGATAAAATTCATGGTAAATGTAATAGTCTCAGGAGGATGTAGAAAGTACCTGAACATCTTGTAATGTGATACACTGTAAGTGTGGGTCATCAAAGGTGACAGTGCTCCATCTGAATACCATGCAACCTCCCCCCTTTTACTGAGGAGTGCAGTGTATTTATCGGAAAGTGATCACGATGAAGCAGGGTCACCTGAAATGAGTCACACCCCTACAAGGTTAGGAAAATGAACCTTGAACGCACTGTCTACAGTCAACTCTCTCTCTATCTCTCAGAGAACAACTTACAGGATCCTAATCAGTCTGGTTTCAAAGCAGCACATTCCACAGAGACTGCCCTTTTGATACATAATGCTAGATCGGCCAAACTGTCATCAGTCCTCATCCTCCTTGACCTTTCAGCAGCGTTTGACACGGTCAACCACAAGACTCTCCTGTCCATTCTTAGGAGTCTTGGTATTTGTGGCTGAGCATGGCAATGGCTTGCTTCCTACTTAGAAGGCCGGTCATACCAGGTGAAATGGAAGGGATCCACTTCTACTCCATGCAGGCTCTCCACTCGTGTCCCTCAGGGCTTGGTACTTGGTCTTCTTCTGTTTTCCATCTATACTAGATCTCTTGGTGAGGTAATATCTTCACATGGGATCTCATACCACTGCTATGCAGACGACACTCAACTAAACCTCTCTTTTCCTCCCACAGACAGTAATGTTTCTGCCCGGATTTCTGCATGTCTGGCAGACATCTCATCATAGATGGCAGCTCATCAGCTGAAACTCAACCCCAGCAAAACAGAACTGCTATTCATCCCAGCTGATTCATCCCCACATCAGGATCTTGTGATCTCCCTGGACAACTCTTTGATCTCTCCTTCAGTCACTGCACGTAACCTTGGGGTAACTATGAACAATCACCTATCTTTTTCTTCTCATATTGCTAATCTTTCACGCTCATGCCAATTTCTCCTCTCCAACATCAGAAAGATCAATCCATTTCTGTCCACACAGGCCACTCAGATACTTGTTCAGTCCCTTGTCATCTCTAGACTAGACTACTGTAATGCATTCCTAGCAGGTCTGCCTCTGAGCACCATTCGACCCTTGCAACTGATCCAGAATGCAGCAGCACAACTTGTTTTCAACCTTCCCGAGTTCTCCCACACCACCCCATTGTTACGCTCCCTTCACTGGCGTCCCATAGCTGCCCGCATCAGATTCAAAACACTGAAGCTTGCCTACAAAGCCAAAAATGGACCTGCACCCTCCTACCTCAAAGTACTTATCACACCCCGCACTGCACCACGCTCCCTCCGATCCTCCAGCACACCTCGACTGGTTCCTCCATCTCTCAAGGCGCAAGGAAGACATGCATCTAAACTCTTCTCTGTTTTGGCACCTAGGTGGTGGAATGAACTCCCCCTTGATGTCCAAACAGCTGAGTCACCGGGTGTCTTCAAATGACGACTAAAGACTTACCTCTTTCGGAAGTACTTGCATTTATTCTTCACTTTAATATTTAAAAAACCCAAAGAACTCTGTATTACTTGCCAGCAGTTTTTAGTGTGATGGTATTCTTAGCCCAGGTCCTAATGACGCAGTATCAGAATATATTTAATGATAGAGACTTCAAAGAACTTATGTAAGTCGCTCTGGATAAGGGCGTCTGCCAAATGCTGTAAATGTAAAATGTAAAATGGTAATGATGTACATTTAGCGAAGTATAAATACCCTAGAAATATCTAGATAGGGAGCCATCCCTCTCTCCTGGTCACTGTCTGTGTGTACACGTTACTGTGCTTTCTTGGACTAATTAAACATTTATTATGATAATTTTGACTCCTGGTAATCTTTCAACTTCCCTGATTTGGTTCCAATTTGCCACGACACTATGTAGGGGAGTGCTCTCACAACACTGACAGGTTTAGATCCTGCCTTATGCATAGGGATGACAGAAAAACGCAACTGATAAAAAATAAAAAAAAACCATATGCCATCTGTTTTAATTAGCAAACCAGCTACATATTATATTATTGTTTGTGTGCTATCTGGGTACAAGAGCAGGTTTGTTGCAGCATTATATATAGCATTAAAATGCATTATAAATAAAATTATGCACCACCCCATATGTGTAAGCTCAAAAGACTGCTATATGTTTAATATTCTTTATGCACATTTTCTTGATGGGTGACAATATTTCCAAAACATCACTATTTGCATGTACCATTTATTTGACATATTTGTTTCCTTTTAATGAATGGAATACTTCTGTCATGTTTGAGGCTAAGATATGACAACTGCAGTAATGATATACTACTAACTTATTTTGTTGGCATTATTTTGTTGGCCTTACATCCTTGTATATTTGTAAAAACCTAGGAACCTTACACAAAAATGTCAGCATTTTAACAGTAACTGTGGTTCTATGAACACTGAATATGTTCATTACAGTGATGACGGTGTAGAACCTGGAGAGGTACACAGTCACACGCAGATAGCTGCAACACAGACCTCAGCTCTCAGTAGTGCCTAAGCGGATGAAATTCTCTTTGTGTAATGTCATAAATCAGCAGTAAAAACAGCAATGGACTGGGGAGCAGTGAAGTTTAGCGCTGTACATGGTGTTGCCAATCGTGATGGACTGGGCTCTCCTAGACAGAAAGTCCAGGACCTAGTTGCAGAGGGAGGTGTTCAAATCCAGCAGGCTTGTGTTGAAGCCTATGAACAGCCTCTTCACATAAAAGTCCTTTTTGTCAAGATTGGTATGACACAGGTGGATGGCAGCACATATTGTATGGCACATTCTGTTGACCAGTTAGGACAGTAAGCATACAAAAATCCAGGATCCAGTTACAGAGGGAGGTGTTTAAGCCCACATGCTAATTTTTTTCAATGAGTTGCTGAGAGATGACTGTGTTGAATGCTGAAGGTCTATGAATAGCATCTTCATATAATTTTTGTCCCTGTTGGTCAGTCATGAGACTAACCAGAAGCAAATATGGCAACTTCTGTTGACCATTTGGGTGGTAGACATACTAGAATGAGTCCACTGTAGTAGGAAAATGGTTCTTTAAGTTTAATGACTAGCTGCTTGAAGCACTTCATGATGATGGTCATCTTGATCAAGGTGTGACTGAAGCAAGCCAGTTGCAGAGATGTAAACAGGTAGGCTACTAGATTATGGTGAAATCATTATCATGTTTATTTTGGTAAATACTGAGTTCACAATTATTTAAAATAATTGCCCACTGTCTTTGGAAACATCATGCATTTATTGAACTTAAAAAAAAAAGAATCACATCTATCATCATTCTTCTTATTATTATTTTAAATGTCAAAGAAAACAGACACTTCATAGACCTGTTAATATTGGTGTCTGTCATTTTAAAGATGATTATTTGAACAATATTGCAGTTAAATATAATGGCATTTAATAGAGAAATGGATCTGTTCTGCTCTGTTATGTGCAGAGTAAAAGTCCACAATGTCTGTGAATTAAGGTTTAGTTTGGAGTTAAATAAAGTAACAGAACCAATGAATGCGAGGGCTCTTTTTGTTATCCAGCACCTGGCTCTGACTATGAATGTGAAAACTGAATGAACTGACAAGCTAGCAAAAATAGCTTGGCAAAGTAAAAAAAAACGAATAAAGAGCGGGAGAGAAATTGGCTCCCATCCTAACCTGAACACTCTGCTGATGGGCACAAGTTCTTGCTATATGTGTACTTCTGGTCTGAATTTCTGGTACTGGTCTGATTTCAGCTGAGCCACATGCTAGGTCATCGATACACCTCAAAAGAGATTCTGAGCACTTTTCACGCTTCTTATCTGGTTTATGTTTGCTGTCTCCTCCTCAGCATATCAGAAGCTGGTTCTTTCTCCCATTATTCATCCATTTTTATTCTGCTGAGCCATACTACTAGAGCAGTTTTTTTACCAAGCAGGATAGAGGCTTTATGTGGCTAACTACAGAGTAAGTCGTTTTCCACTATATTCACACTTGTGCTACAGGATTCATGCTTGTGCAGTCAGTGTCTGAGATCTCTTGAAGCTGGGGCAGAAGTGAGTACAGAAGTGGTCTGCACTAATTATGCAGCACAAGGAAGCAAAATTGGTCATACTGTCAGGGTGGAAAGAATGGCACCCCTCAATCACAGTGATACTAGCCAATCACAGGTGTCTGAAAGCTCATGTATGCATGAGTGTAGAGAGCATGTTCTTCCAAGTGTGTTATGCTGCCCTGTGATGCAGCAGGGAAAAGATATAGCTGGCTGGCTTCATGTGCCATGGAGATAGCATGTGCTCCACTTTCCCCAATTGCTAGTATGACAGGAGACAATTGTTGTATGACAGGAGAGCTGGTTGGTGGGTGGGAACTGGCCAAAATTTGGTATAATGTGGTGAAAAATTTTTAAAAAGGGAGGTTAAAAAGATCCTATGATTAGAACAATGGGTTCTATGCCACCTACTTCTTATTGCAGAAGGACAGCAGTTTTTGTCTGAGTCTTTAAAGCTCTTCTGTTAGACTGGGCCACATCACAGTAAACCCATGCAACATAATTTTTCTGCCTTCATCCACTTTCAGAGATGCCTTTACAACAAAAATTCCAAGTCAATGTACTACCCTCTGTCATCTCTCTATAGCACATGTGCATACAAACAGCACAGGAGGCCATCAACCCTACTTACACACTTTACAATGCTCAGTGTCATGGTGATTGAAGATCCCTAGTACTGAGGTTCACCATTTGATTAATCGGAGTAAAGTTAGATTCAGTCAGAATATTAGCCACCTTGTTGTCACAATGTACGTCAAATATTATCGCACCTTACCAGTTCAGGTAGACTGCTATGGGAAGTCCCAGCTTTGTTGGCATGCTTGGACTTAACTACAGCTGTGACAGTAATCTCTTTAGGGGTTGTTGGAATTAAGGAAATCTCTAAAGTTCTTTCAGCCCTGAAGTACTTCAAACCTGTTTTTGTTACACTGTCACGTCCAGATCTGTTCCAACAGTCACATACATAATTAACCAAGGTAGCACAATGTTGAGGAAAGTTCCTTCCCTTACATGGAACCTCTGCGAGTAGACTCTCCAATTGTTGACCTCACTGAGAGTGACTTACCTACTGGGTCAGTGCAATGGTGCAGCAGTATAAATCCTGGGGGGGAAAAGCACCATCCCTGGCTATTAGGAGGGGTTAAAAAGGAATGTAGGATAAGGATAACTGCCAGGGTTCCCCATCACTCAGAACTAATGCCAAACTAGACTCAAAGAGAGACAACGACAACTGACAATGATAAATGATAGGGTCATCACATGACTTTGGCAAAGGTCTCGACATGAGTGCGCACACATACTAGAAGGTATTCAGGCATTAAAACACCACCCCTGTATTGCAAAAAAAATTAGAGCTGGCACAATGCTTGGTTCAATAGAGACCACAAACAGAAAACAAGTTTTTTTAATAAAAAAAAAAAGAATAGAAGAAAAACCATACATCTGTTCAAACAGAACTTCTCAGATTTTTATTTGTAAAACATTTTGAAAACCATGTATCATTTTCTTTCCTACTTTGCACTACTTTGTGTTGGTCTATCACATAAAATCCCAATAAAATACATTTAAGTTTGTGGTTGTAATGTGAGTAATTGTGGAAAAGCTCAAGGTGTATGATTACTTTTTCAAGGCAGTATAACCTAAATTGAATCTACTTTGCCTACCGAAGATAGTCATAGAGAGGTTTTGCTAATAAGACCGAAGCAAAACTCCTACAATTATTGTGCATTTAAAAGCAGCCCTGTTGTAACTTTGGGGAAAGGTTAATTTATTTAAAAGCTTAGGTAATGGAAAGCAAACACAATCACAAATCTTTATAGCACACAAACAAGCATTTATTTATAAAATTATGACAAAATTAAGACAAAAACACTTAGACATGTACTAAACAAATAGTGAAATGAGTGGAATGTGGAAATTAAATTACCCAAAATGCACAATATTACATGTAAATATAATCTTGGGTTATTGTCTTAACCATTTATGCCTGAGAACCCAGTGAGCCAAATTGAGGTAGAAGTAAACTTTTACTTTTAGACTATTTAAATCATGCAGAAGATAAGCTAGGGAAATCGAAAAAAAGCACCTAGGTTATCAAAATACATGGGCATTTGGGTTACTTGCAAGTGGCAGGAAAAGTTCTTGTAATTTTGAAGATAAGCTTGTGGCGGCAGTGTTCAAAGTGCATGAACGACTGGAGAGTCTAAAGTCTCTTGGAATTTAGAAGTTCTCAGCTTTGGAAGGGTGTAACAATTGACTTAGGCACCACACTTAAAACTTATGGCTAATTTCTTAGGCAGCAAACACACGTTAGAATATATCATAACCAAGATGAGATTTAACCTTACACAGTTTAACCTTGCAAGATTTTTTTCTTTTTAAACATTAAACCACTCAATAGCGTTGGTCTGAGGAACACATGGAGTTTGGATGTGTATGTGTGAGTGCCTATGTGTGTGTCAGTTATAAAAGTCTAAAATGCTGAATTAGGCAGAAGAGCTCAGTTGACTGGATGACCAACTGAAAAAAATCTTTCATTGTTCTGAGGAAACTCTGCGCTAGAGATTGGGATCAGTTGGGATATGAACCCTCATGTCTTAAAGGTTTGTCTGGGCAAAGTGGAGAGATGTCTGGCTTTCCCAGGTTGTAAATTGCCTTCTGTAGAGATAACAAGACAGCAATTTAGTTGTAAAATTGGCTCTAGTATTTAACACAAAAGAGTCTTGTTGGCTAGTTTCCTGTGCCTGAAGAGAAATAAAAATAATCTATAGGTCTGAGTGTGTCTGTTGATAAAATAAACATTTCTGATAAACCATTTTGCCATGGCCAGGTTTGATCCTACATTTTAACGTAATGATGTCAGTTCACTGTGAGAATTATGAATATTAACAGAAAAAAATAAACAGCTTTAATGTAATGATTTAAGTGCATGATCTGAAGTGGATGGCATAAGTGAATTTAGGGGGTTCAAATCCACATGGTTCACGAGAGTTGTAATTTCATCTGAAGCAATACAGCGCCAAGCACGATGCAAGTGTCTTTGTTAGTTGTTGATAGTTGTCATTTTCCTGTCCAGTGTACATGTTGTTTAAATATAAAATGCACTTATGTCCATCTGATTGCCCATTTGCGTGTTCATATTCCTATTTTACTGGTCTACTATGTAGGATTCAACCAACTAAATGCCTTACCCCCTCACTCTCCAAGTGTGTA
The DNA here is from genome assembly GCA_030068355.1 of Notoglanidium maculatum. Taxonomy (NCBI): domain Eukaryota; kingdom Metazoa; phylum Chordata; class Actinopteri; order Siluriformes; family Auchenoglanididae; genus Notoglanidium; species Notoglanidium maculatum. The sequence goes on from JAQQZX010186986.1 coordinate 17,000, forward strand.
TTAGAACATAAGGTAGCCATCATGTGCCTGTAGTGTACTTCCCAGTACTCACGTTCACAGTCCCTTACTTTCTCAAAGCTAAATAATAAATATGATCTTCTATTTCTAAAAATTTCTATTCTCAAACTCATTAGCCAACAATAGCAGTTACTGATTCCTCTTAATTCCGCTTCGTTCCTTCTTCTTTGTTGTCCGTCTGGTGCTTCCTTCCTGATTCATGCTGCCACTTGTAAAAATGCAAAACACAAGAGGTGCTGTGTAGAGGTTTGTCCTATGTAGATATTAAGGGCTCTTTCTAAGCTTTATGAGTACACAACGATTCGTAATTACAGGTAATGAAATATGTAATGAAATACATAACGAAATTAATAATATGATAATGAAAACATACTTATGAATATTATATTCCATTTCTGCTAATAGAGCCCCCATAAATCCTACTTAGTGGACCTTTAAGGGCACATAATCAAGACAGTAATATGCACCTACATAGGCAGGTGCACAACACACTCTGCTTGAGCACACAGGGACATGCAGCAGTAACAAAAATGCAAAAGATTAAAAATAAAAAAATTATAATGTGAAAGCATGTGAGCAGACCATCTATAGCAACAATTCCAACCAATAATAAAATAATAATCTTTTACAATATGCAAGATCTCTCCTTGTGGAGTATCAATGATCATGAGAAAGGTGAGGGATCAGCCCAGAACTACAAGGGAGGACCTGGTCAATGACCTGAAGAGAGCTGGGACCACAGTCTCAAAGGTTACCATTAGTAACACACTATGCTGTCATGGATTAAAATCCTGCACTGCGCGCAAGGTCCCCCTGCTCAAGCCAGCACATGTCCAGGCCCGTCTGAACTTTGCCAAAGACCATCTGGATGATCCAGAGGAGGCATGGGAGAAGGTCATGAGGTCAGACGAGACCAAAATAGAACTTTTTGGTATAAACTCCACTCGCCGTTTTTGGAGGAAGAAGAAGGATGAGTACAATCCCAAGAACACCATCCCAACCGTGAAGCATGCGGGTGGAAACATCATGCTTTGGGGTGCTTTTCTGCAAAGGGGACAGGATAATATACTAGACAATAGACAGGATAATACAAAAGGATCAATACTGCACCATATTGAGGAGAGGATGGATGGGGCCATGTTTCGCGAGATTTTGGGCAACAACCTACTTCCCTCAGTAAGAGCATTGAAAGTGGGTCGTGGCTGGGTCTTCCAGCATGACGATGACCCGAAACAAACAGCCAGGGCAACTAAGGAGTGGCTCCGTAAGAAGCATTTCAAGGTCCTGGAGTGGCCTAGCCAGTTTCCAGACCTGAGCCCAATAGAAAATCTATGGAGGGAGCTGAAACTCCATGTTGCCCAGTGACAGCCCCGAAACCTGAAAGATCTGGAGAAGATCTGTATGGAGGAGTGGGCCAAAATCCCTGCTGCAGTGTGTGCAAACCTGGTCAAGAACTACGGGAAACGTCTGACCTCTATAATTGTAAACAAAGGTTTCTGTACCAAATATTAAGTTCTACTTTTCTACTGTATCAAATATTTATTTCATGCAATAAAATGCAAATTAATTATTTACAAATCATATAATGTAATTTTTTTTAGATTCTGTCTCTCACAGTTGAGATGTACCTATGATGAAAATTACAGATGTCTCCATTCTTTGTACATGGGAAAACTTGAAAAATCGGCAGTGTATCAAATACTTATTTTCCACACTGTATACATACATATACTTCTTTTATACATATACTATCTTCTGTGAAGCTGCTTTGTGACATTGTCTGTTGTTAAAAGTGCTATACAAATAAAACTGAATTGAATTGAATATACTTACACTACCAGTCAAAAATTTGGACACAGGTATTTCTTTTTTTTTTTGTTTTCTACATGTAAAACAATACTGAATACCTCAAACTATGAAGCAACACATATACTGAATTATGTAGTAAACAAAAAAGTGTAAAA
>JAQQZX010187358.1:0-18915 GCA_030068355.1 Notoglanidium maculatum
AAACTATATTTGTGCATACCCAGTAGGTACCTGTCACAATCAGCAAAAACTTTTCAGGAAGCAAGACTTTTCAAAAAGATTGTTGTGCAGTGATATTGCTTTGATCTCAGTATCTACACTCACTGACCAGATTATTAAAAACAACATACTAATAATGGGTAAAACCCTTTACACAGCCTCAATTCATTTTGGCATGGATTCCACAAGGTGTTGCTGAAGATTTCTCAGCTGTATATTTATAATGTGAATCACCCGCTCGACAACATCCCAGAAGTGCTCATACTTACATACTTGGTCCCATAGAACATTATCTTGGCATTGAACTTATGCTTTAGTTCACTCCTAAAGGCATACTATCAAATATATGACACCTTGGTCACCAAAAGATCGTTGACACATCTCTGTGATTTGATTTTTGTCCATCCTGCAACCAGGTAGTTGGTGCTGGCCTTGATTAGTTTGCCCTTGCTTCAGTAGTGGATCTAGAGATTTCTTATTGGGGTGGCAAAGGGGTGACATGAGGTTCAAGCAGGGAGAGCAGAGATCATCGCCCGAGACAAAGTTGAATTTCAGAATTAATTTCATGCATTCTGGTGATTTTTTTTATGCATGTGAATTACACAAGACAGTGTAAAATCTATCTTTATATCAAACACTTAACCTAGTACTATTTATTTAATTGTAAGCAGCCTTCAGAATTATTTTGTTTTCTTTCACAGATTCAATAGACTCACAATCAGGTTTGTTTGCCAAAACATTTGTATTAAGTTTTAGATTCAATATACAGTCTTGCAAATAATCAAGAAAAAAGAAATACACTGTATATGAAGTGAATAATAATACAATAACAATTCACCTTCCCACCCATCTCCCTTTTACACCCCTCCACACTTGTACACAAAGCATTGAATTTCATTTCATATATTTCTATCATATGTAAATTCTCACGACAATAAAAATGCTATGTCACTCCTTTTCATTTCCTTCCCTAGTCTGACCTACAGTGTTCAAGATGATAAATCATCTGTAGTTTAAAACCATGCTATACATTTTATTTATATTATTCATATAAACAGTTTTATGACTGCAGAGAGTATACCATGAAACAAGATAAGTGGTACATAAATCCTGAAATATGTTCAAATTCGTCATGCGGAGGCAAAGGTTTGTCACTATTACCTTTTTTTGTTTGCCATTTATTTCATAGATTAAAGCAAACAATTGACCATTTTTACACAAAAACATTCAGATTTAAAAGTTTAAAAAAGAAAAGTCTGCTAGGAATGTCTGCCTCTGTTTGTCAAATGTGAACAAACTTCAAGCTCTATGTTGAGTTCAACATACCACTAATCTCACTTCACAGTATAACTGGTGGAATGGGTCTCTTCAGAGATAAGGTTACATACTAAAGGCAGTACAGTGAATTTTAAACTGGTGAGTTAAGATGGTTGCACAAAGTTCTACAGAGATCTCAATAACTTTCAACATTTTTTAAATATAAAAATATGTTATTGACTAACCTCCAAATAGGATGGCAACTGGGGTGGCAAGGCCTTTTTTTCAGGTGACAACTGCCACCCCTTTCCACCCCATAGAGCCACCCCTTCCTTGCTCTGAATTTTGATAACCTTTACATCTTTAATATTAATGTTTGCTAGCTACAGAATGCCTCTATGGCTTTTAAATACAGTTGACAGCGACAAACTATGGAAATTAATTAATCTTGTCTTTTAAAGTGTGGCAAAAACTACTTTTAGTCTTCTATTTGTCAGAGATTGTAGCCTGAGGTGGGTGCAGGTTCAGATTATTTATTTGAAGTACAAACAAATCTATGAAAACAAGAGTCATAAACATGAACTGTGGATACAATGCAAAAACATACAGACTAAGTAATACTGTGGCACACATGAAAACAAACGACAATTACAACAGACGTTTGACGGTGTGACGCTGAAAAACTAACTTGTGGCCCTAACAAGGTATAATGAGACACAGGGAAGAGTGATTAATGCCATGTGCGTGGCTCCTGAAGCACAAAACACAGACCAGAGGGGGTCCTAGACAGCCAGGCAAACTGTCTCTTAGCTGATAAGAGCCCTTAGGCCAACAGGTTTTATTAGTAGCACTACCCTTAGCATAGACGGCAGGAGATGCGACATCTTCCACAAGGCAATAAGTTGGAGCAATCTCTTCCACATAGCTAAGGGTTGGCATGACATCCAAATTCAAACACAAGAACAGAGTGGCAGCCACTCCATAGCCAGTGGAGGAAGTGAACTTCAAGGTGTAGCCAGAAGGGGGGAGTGATGTTCTCCACGAAGCCAGAGGGGGAAGTGAAGTCCTAGCCTGCAAAGAAGTAATGGGAGCAACATTCTCCTCTCCATGTTGCAAGACAGGGAAACGACATGCACCACAAAGCAGGGGGAGAAGCAACATCCTCAGCAGAGCAAGAAGGCAGGTTGATGTCCTCAGCAGGGTAAGAAGGAAGGTTGATGGGGATGTTCTCAGTAGAACAAGGAGGCAGAGCAACATGATAGAAATAAAAGGTGAAGCGATATCTTAAGTGGGGCAAGGAGGGTGGAAGATGGTTCTAGCTAGGTCAAGAGCCCCTTCCTCAAAAAATCTCTCATCACAAAACATCAGTTCTTCTCCAGGATGCTTCTTGGACAATGAAAAAGACTGATGCATCCATGTTAGGTCAAGTTTTTGTCAGAGATTGTAGAAGGAGGCAGATGCAAGTGAAGATTATTTATTATGTGTATTAAGTACAAACAACGCAACCCAAAACTGTGAAAACAAAACCATAAACATGAACTGTGGATACAAGGTAAATCATACAGATTAAAAGCTATAATGTAGCACACACGACAACAATTACAACAGAAGCTTGATAATGAGACACTGAAAATCTAGAGCTTAAATAGTGGTGCTAAAAAGGTGACACACAGGTGAGAGTGATTAGTGTCGTGTGACATGCTAGGGCTAATAAGTAGTATAGTTCAGTGCCAACTGGCACTCCTCTGATACTATTATAAGTACGTTTTAAGTAATCCACTCAGAGGATGTGCAAATGCTAACATTAAACCTGGATGGTAACTATTGTGTGGTAGGTTATAGATAGTAGGTAAGAATTGGCAAATGACAAAACATTCATTAAATGAATGAATGAATGCAGATTAAATGTCAGTAATGTTGTATTGTCATTTGTGAACTGTTATTTATTGAAGCCTAGTTCAATGATTAGTGTTGATTAAGTTGCTGCAAATATTGTAAATGAATACCTTTTGTGTTTAATATATACTGTATATTTTACGTAAAATGTACTGATTAATAATAAAATTGACAGATTAACCAATTATCAAAATGTTTCATAGCTGCAGCCATAAAATACATTTTAAAATAAAGAACCATATACCACCACGCACATGGGCACACATAGCAACACTGAATCAATCTCACAACACCCTCGAGTGAAACCATAATTTTACATAATTATCATGACCTCCAATAGAAAGAATGCTTTCACTGGATTGAAAAAGTGAAATTGGATGAAGAAATTCTACTGAGTAGATATAACAAAACTACATTTTTAAATAAATATCCACCCAACTTGCAGAACACAGTTACTGCACCAAATGAAACAGGCTAATTCTAACTGACTTTTGATCTCTCAGCACTATTCACATATTACATCATTATATGGCCAAAAACTCATGGACATCTGACTATCACACGCATATGCGAGCCTTTTCACAAAGTTCCATCCATCCATGTATTTTCTATGCCGCTTCTCCGTTGTGGGTCATGTTGGAAACTGGAGCCACTCCCAGCTGACTATGGGGTACACCCTGAACTGGTCACCTATCTTTCACAAAGTTCAGCCATTCACACTTTCATTCACACCTATGGGCAATTTAGAGTATCCAGTTGACTTAATCTGCATGTCCTTGGACTGTGTGGGAGTAAACCAGAGTGCCTGGAGGAAACCCATGCAGGCACAGGGAGAACATGCAAACTCTGCACAAAAAGGCCATCTGTTGACCTGAGGATTGAACCCGGAACCTTCTTTCTGGGTTTCTGCTCCCATGAAGTTGGAAACAGAAAATTCCAATTCTACGATGTCTTTGTATGCTGTTGCTTGAAGACTTCCCTTCACTAGAACAAAGGGACCCACAACTGTTCCAGCATGACAGTGCTCCTGTGCAAGTCTACAAAAATATGGTTTTCCAAGGTTGGAAGAACTCATGTGGCCTGCACTGAGCCTTGACCTCAACCTCATTGAACACCTTTGGGATACATTCAAGCACTGACTGCACACCAGGCCTCCTCATCTGATATCAGTGCATACCTGGCCTCACTAATGCTCTTGTAGCTGGATGGGCAAATCCCCACAGCCACGCTCCAAAATATAGTGGAAAGCTTTTCCAGAAGAGTGGACGCTATTATAACAGTGAAGGGGAACTAAACCTGGAGTGGGATGTTCAAAAGATTATATGAGTGTGAAGGTCAGGTCACTAGTTTGAGACAACTTGTACTTTATGGCATGGCATATTGTAATTCTGGAAGCAGCCATTGTAGATGTTGGCCATAAAGAGATGCACAAGGTCAGTAACAATTCTCAAATAGTCTATGACATTCAAACACTCAATTTGTATGTCCCAATCTTTGCCAAAAAACACCTCCCACACCATAGCAAAACCACCAGCAGCCTGACCTGTTGGCACAAGCTATGTTGGGTCTATGGATTCCACCTTTTCATCTCTTTGTGAAGATGTAGTAAATTCAAATGTAAATTTGGCTCATTCTCCATTCCTATAGTGGGGCTAAAAATTGTACTCCAGCCAGCCACTAGAGGGCTTCAGAGACTTTTTGGCTTAATGTTTTTACCTCTGTTCTGACATCCACATGTATATAAGGTGGATGTTAAATGTCTAAACACCCCTGATAAAATGAAAAAAGTACTAGTGATGTGAAAAATGAAACCAAGATAAATCATGTCAGATCTTTTTCTACTTTAATTGTGATATAATAACCAACAAAAATCAATGTGAAAAACAAAAAAATGTTTTAGAAAAAAAGAAATTAATATTCTTGGGCATGCCTCTTAAATAATGCTTTAAAGAAATTTTGTTTGTTCCTGAAGTGTGCATAATTTTTTATTTTTTATTTGCTGACTCTGTATATATTATCCCAATACAGAGATAAATTTTTGTCCATTTTATATCAGCCTGTATTTTTTTTCTATCCCTATATATTTTATTGCATTATTTTTATTAGATTTTTACTACTTTATTATTATTACTATATTTATTTTATGGTACAGTTATAATGTGCTTAATGTGAGAGCACTGAAGGAAGAGAAATTGTGTGAACTCTAGTATCAGATGTGCACATGACCAGAGCTCATGCAAGCCCATAATGTGCTCAAGTGTGTGTACGTATGTGTGTGTGTTCACTTATGGAACTTTAGCAGTGCTGTAAGAACAAATAGTAAATTTCATATATTTACATTTATTTCTCCTAAAGAAGGCAGTATGTGACTGTTTACCAAACTTAGAGAGATACAAGAAACCATGACACACCAACTGTTCTGTTTATATTCCAAAGTGAGACTTTTTTTGCCTTTCACCCTACTCTTGAAAGCTGCTTAAAGGATGTGGTAACTTTATTGTGGTTTCTGCTGAACAGCTTTCCAGGCTAGCTGTCAATATCTGTTTCATCAGTGCTGTTAACAGCACTGTGTCCCTCCCTTTATGTGAATTTGGGCTTTCTCGGACAACTTTAACAGAGAAGAAGCATCAGACATTAGATGTGACTATAATTGGAGGATTACAAAATGAATGCATTTACATAATATTTAAAACATAAAATACTCCTCAAGCATCTCCATTGATCACTTTGTTAATCCAGTCTGTGTAAGCTGAAATTTCAGTGTAGACATTAGGCACATTTGGATAGTTACAGTTGTTTTGAAGATTAAAGGACACAATGCCCACTGCAAGACCACGGCACACCAGAGGCCCACCTGAATCACCCTGTCAAAATAGGACAAATAGCAGAAAGGTTTTATTTCAGTCTTCTCATTGTTCAAGAAAAAATACGAAGCAAACATATCTCTGTTATCGTACCTGGCACGCTCCACTTTTGGTTCCGTAGCCTCCCGCACACAGAACATTAGCTGGAAGTTCCACTTTTACTTTATTCCACTGCTTCTTACAAACTGTGATATTTATGGTTGACACATCAGCTACCAGGATGTCATTCACCATTTCCTTGTTTTCAGTCAGTCCCCATCCTGTAACCTGGCACTTGGTATTGGGCTTCACTGGTTTGTGCTTGCTTGAGATTTTGATTACTTTCACACCTTTATTCAGCTTAACTTCCTCTGAAAGCTTGTTTTTGAACAGAATTCACATTATTTGTAAGGATTAAATATGACAAGGCTTAGTGAATATAAATTAAATAATTAATCCATACCTTTAGGAGCATGATGTCAGACTCATAACTGGGTTTTTTCTTGTATGATGGGTGTATGTGCCTGCTTTTTACTGTGTATCTTCTCAGATCATTCCTTTTCGGATCAATGTTCTGAGACCCGAGGACCACAGTAAGATCTCTGTGTATTTAAGAATGTGACAAATATCTGGTCAAATTGAAACAAATAAAGCCACACACTTCTGCTTTTTAAGAAACACACAACATGAGTAGCTTACTTTATGGCACAGTGGGCAGCAGTGAGCACGTAGCTGGGTCTTATGAGGAATCCCCCACATCTGTGCTTGCTGTTTGACTGTACAGATACCATGTACTGCAGGGTGTTCTTCTTGGCTTTCTTGCCATTGATAATTTCCTCACCATTTGTGGCTGGAAAAAGGTTTATAAGTCTTGTAAGATTCAGTTTGACAATTTCTCACATTCACTCACAAAAATGAAGAGGAGTAAATTTTAAAACGCAGACATTAAATCACAATGTGTGCAAGTACACAACATGCAAAGAGCTCAGCATATCAAAAAACATAATGTCCGGTTACATTAGTATGTGTTAGAAGCTATGCGGTATTCTTCATTATTATTCATAAATGAGTGCTTACCATTAAAAGCGAGGATGCTGAAAGCTGCAGCAAGCAGCAGTATGTGCAACACCTTCATCCTGCAACTAGCAAACACTGAGTCAAAAACTCACCTTTAAAGGCTCACTGCACGACCCTTTATTGTGGTTTTCTTTATTTGGCAATAGTGCTCAGCCCACTTTGCTTCGAGTGGAAGTGCTGTTAAATTCTGGAAATGTGATTTGTAAATGTGAAATGTAACTTTAATTACTCCGAACAGACAAAGCATTTATGAAACCCCATGCTCAAATGTGCAGTGTGAACTTATTCAGTGTAATGATGTTACAGACTGCTTTCAAATTTGTTATACAGGAGCCAAAATCAGGGTTGTGTTTAGACATGGAACAGAGTAATTCACATTTTGCCTTGACAAAGTTCTGAGAAATTATACTTAAGTGAAAGTATACATAATGTGTCTGGATGTGTCCAACCAAAAAATGTACTCAGTCAAAGTAAAAAACCTACTTTAAAATGAACTCAATATTAAAAAGTTAAAGTTTGTAACTGATGAAATTAATGAATATCATGTTTTCTTGTGAATAATGATCTGTAAGTTATTTAAAGCATTTTAAATTAGCTAGAACTTCGTTTAATAGCCCCTTAATATTGGAAAATTAAACTACCTCAACATGCTTTTTTTAAAATTAGATACCTGGGGATATAAAGGAGACACATCATTTTATACAAGTCTTTGCTTACTACAGCATATTGAAACATTTTTTGAGGTAGAGCTTTAAGGGCTCATCCTCAAGTTTAACTGCAATCTGGTGTCTAATCCATCATTAAATGCACATGGATAGCTATAGCAATACATTCTGTAGCATGTGAAGATCACAGCTGTCATAAGTGTATTTTTTTTATAGTTTTTTTTCTATATTGATGAACTTTATTTGTTGCTAAACTAACATGACTAGATGCTAAACTGAGCCCACTTGGTTGGCTGGATGAGAGAAAAAAGACATTTAAGATTTGTAACAAGTAGTTAAATAAAAAATGTAAGCAGTGAAAAATAATGGGGTTTATTTTTGGAAAGGTAATTAAGTAAGAGTAAGCGTACAATTATTTAATTTCAATAATTGGTGAAAGTATAAGTATGCAAAAATGATACTTAAACAAAATAAAATTATTCAAGTATTTTTCACCCCTAAAAATAGGTCATCTAGTCTCTAAATGACAAGAGACCATGCAAGCACCTGAGTGAAAAGAAATGGTCAGATCCTGCTGATGTTGTAAAGGATAAATGAAAAACTTGCATAAGTGAGTCAATTTAATGATGTGAGGCAAGGAGGATAGCTGGTTGTCCAAGATTACCTCAAGGTTGTGTGCTCAGATGGTGAGATTTCAGAGTTGTCCAGGAGATCACAAGATCTTGACATAGTAATGCATCTCCAGGGATGTACAGCAACAATCTATGGAACTGGGTTAATTTTGACATTTAAAGTAGAGTCCTTGTCATCAGATTGTCCAACAAAACTGTGTTTAGACTTCTGTTATAAGTGAGTTTTAAGTAATCATGTGTTCTGGTCTTTTCAGCAATTGAAAATGTTACATAAATAGTACAGATGTGGTGGACGAAGACGAGTGTAAAAAAAAAAAAAACTCTCAGATGTGAGAATTATGTGCTGTACTTTACTGTACTTTTCTGCCTGTTGAGTCTGTTGTCTCTTCTGTGGTTAGAAGTTGCTTCACACGGACAGGCAACCAACTTCATTCAGTCTCACTATCTACACTCATAGCCACTTTAATAGGAATACAATACTGAGTAAGGCCTATTGGTCATGAATTGTTCATGGCACCGATTCCACAAGATGTTGGAAGCATTCCTTTGAGATTCTGGTCCATGTTGACTTGATCGCATCAGATAACTTCTGCAGATTTGTCAGCTGTCTATTCATGCTGCACTGGAAGTAGCCATTATAAGATGGGTAAACTGTGGTAATTAAAGAATGTACATGGTTAGCAACAATACTCAGATTGGCTGTGGCATTCAAGTGATGCTCAATTGGCCCAATATGTGCCAAGAAAACATTCCGCACACCATGACACCTACACCCCCAGCCTGACCTGTTGAAACAAGGCAGAATTGGTCCATGAATTCATCCTCTTGATGCAAAATTCTGACCCTGCCATCTACATTTTACAACAGAAATTGAGCTGCATCAGCCCAGGTGCTGTTTTTCCAGTTAAGCATTCTGAGCTGATTTTCTGCTCTATATGACTGTAAAGAGTGGCTATTTAAGATACCCTATCCTTCCTGTCAGCTCAAACCTGTCTGGTCATTCTTCTATCAGCTCTTTCATTAAAAAGGCATATCCAGCAGAAGGTTTCCCCTTGATTTTTTTTCTTAATTTTCGCTCCATTCTGTGTAAACTCCAGAGATTAGTAATTTTGTGAAAACATATCGTGAAATATTTGCATCCCTTTTATGGATGTTTATATTTTCCTTTCATTTTTATTTTATCCTTCTACATTCTATAACATTTTTATTTATTTAAAATAAGATTAATAAGATAAGATTTTTACTACTTGATTATACAGCACCCTGAAGTACAAAATCTATCACAATTGCTCTGTAGTGCATTATTATTATTATTATTATTATTATTATTATTATTGCTGTTGTTGTTGTTGTATGCCTTTATGTGATTGCACTGTGTGAAGAGAAATTGTGTACACTATGCGAGCTGTGTGAAATTTGCCCATGATGAGAGCTCACACAGTGCTGTAAGAGCAAAAGGCAAGTTTCACACTTGTATTTCTCATTAACCAGGCAGAATGTGGTTTTGTAAACCAACAGTGATACAAGTGCAACAAAATACCACATCATAACAATTGTTCTGTTTATATACTAACATGAGAGTCACCTCATATGATTAAATGAATGCCTTTTGCCTACTCCTAAAGGCTGTTTATATAATGTGTGCAGTGGTGGCGTAACGTTAGTGTGGTTTCTGCTGAACAGCTCTCCCATCTGGGGCCCAAGTTTCTGTTTCAGTCAGGCTGTTAGTTCATGAAACAGCACTTTTTCCCACCTTTCATAAGAATTTTGCCTTCTTTTAAATCAAGTGACGACCATACTGAAAAAAAAATCATACTTGAGATACAAACCCATTTCTGACTACTTGATATTACTGTTCACTTAACAAGAGAGAAGCTCCAGAAACACATTTTAGTTGTTAAAAAGAGTCAAGAATTCACTCTCTTTTTCTGCCACTGTATGTTTATTTAAGACTGGCAAATTTTGAACCAATTACATGATATTCAAGTTAAGCAACACATGAAAAAAATACACCTTAAGCGTCTCCTTTGATCACCTTGTTAATCCAATTGGTGTATGGTGAAATCTCAGTATAGACATTAGGGAGATCTGGATAATTGCAATTTTTGTGACAATTGAAGGACACAATGCCCACTGCCAGACCTTTGCATACCAACGGCCCACCAGAGTCACCCTGTCAAAACAGCACAAATAGCACAAATGTTTCTAATGTGGGATTTTATAGCACCATCTCAACCTTCTCATTATTAAATAAGATTTCATGAGACATTACATGTCTCCGTCAACGTACCTGGCATGCTCCACTTTTGGTTATGTAGCCTCCTGCACACAGAACATTAGCAGGGAGTTCATACTCTTTGGCCCATTCCTTCTTACAGATTGCAATATTTATAGTTGACACATTAGCCACCAGGAGGTCATTCACCCTTTTCTGGGTTTCAGTCTTCCCCCATCCTGCAACCTGACACTTAGTGTTGGGCTTGATCCGTTGACCCTTGTTTGGAGTTTTGGCAATCTTCACATATTTATTCAGCTTGACTTTCTCTGAAAGCTTGTTTTTGTAACAGAATGTATATATGTTAGCAATAAAACACACATTATAGCAGCTTTAAACAGTTGTTCTTCCTCCACCCTCACCAGACAACATAGCTTGTCACTTTACAGAGAAACTGGAAAGTACCAACTCCTCTGCAATGAAGGCTTTCCTTTGGGGGAGCTCTCAATGACCACTACAAAACAATGACACTGGAGAGTCTTGCAATAATGTTAAATACATGCTTCTTTACGAAAAGTTTGACCCTATCAATCAGATTTGAGAATTCAGCAGCACTTATAAAGATGATTACACAACATTTATCTCTGGTCCAATTTGATTGAACAAGTGGCTTTCCAAAAGGGATTATATTTGGTATAACAGCACTGGGACATCACTGGGTGGGAAGTTTATGTAATAATTCTGTGCATATGGCAGTGGCAGTTCTGTGCAAACAGGCAATGCTCTATCCAGCTATTGCTTCTTTAGGAACTATTTTTGCTGACAGAGCAATCAATCAATCAATCAATCAATCAATCAATAAATAATGCATATTATGTCTGAAATCAGTTATTTTATAGTAATTTCTTGTTCATTAGAATTGTTGTATAAAGGCAAAAGCACACTCTCAATCATCATTTGTACTGATATTCAGTACAACTGATTTATTATGCTGATATTCAGTACAACAGCATTTTTGCTTGTAATATATTACTTAATTATCTGAATTCTATATCATAATCAATACAAAACACTCTGTGAATACTGAATGTAGTTCAGATAATAGCTTTATCCGTACCTTCAAGAGCATGATGTCAGACCCATAACGGGGAATTTTCTTGTATGATGGGTGTATGTGCCTGCTTTTTACTGTGTATCTTCCCAGATCATTCCTTTTTGGATCAATGTTCTGAGACCCGAGGACCACAGTAAGATCTCTGTGTATTTAAGAATGTGACAAATATCTGGTCATATTGAAACAAATAAACCACACACTTCTGCTTTTTAAGAAACGCACAAAATGAGTAGCTTACTCTTCAGAGTCACAGTGGGCAGCAGTGAGCACATAGCTGGGGTTTATGAGGAATCCCCCACATATGTGCTTGCTGTTTGTCTGTACAGATGCCATGTACTGCAGTGTGTTTTTCTTGGCTTTCTTGCCATGTATGATTTCCTCTCCATGTGTGGCTAAAAAAAGGCTTATTAGTCTTGATTCAGTTTGAAACAAAAATAAAGAGGAGTAGATTAAGAAAGTAGACATTAAATCACAATTTATTTAAGTGTAAGAATATACAATGCGCACAACATACAAAGACTTCAGCGTATCAAAAAGTTATGTCCAGTTACATTTGTATGTGCTAAAATCTGTGTAGTATTCTTCATTATTATTCAGAAATAAATGCTTACCTTTGAAAGCAAGGATGCTGAAAGCTGGAGCAAGCAGCAGTATGTGTAATGTCTTCATCCTTCCACTAACTAACACAGAGTCAAAGACTTATGCCCCTTACACATATAGACTCGCTGCATCACCTGCTTATTGTGGTTTTTTTCTTTAGGCAAGTGTTTACCCATCTCTGCTGTAAGTGAAGTGCTGTTAAATCCTTGTAGCATGACTTGGTATTTGTGAACTGTCATTCTAAATTGTCATCCTAAACACACACACAAAAAAGAAAAGAGTAATCCAACTAAACTTTTGTGAAACTTTATATTTAGACTTACACACTTGAAACTCCACACAGACAGAAATGTTAGCCAGCAACATTACCTGCATACACTGCATCACAGTGCCACTCAGGAACATAAATACTTTAGAAATTGTTTCACTGTGAATTTATCTGGGTTTATTACATTTGTTAAGTACCAAAAACAGGGATCTGATCAGAGCACAAAGGAACATGGACATGAAACTGAGTCCCTGTTCCATTTCAACCCTTAGCTTGAAAATTAAACTATATTTATACCTTACTCCTATACAAATTCAAAATTTACAAAATAAATATGATTTTATTTCATTGGTTGAGCAAGCTTTACTGTATGCACACATACATTATAACAAGCAGAAAGGTAGACGAGTAAAAGGAGTTAAATAGTGCAGATACTGGATCAGGAGATCTGATGATTTTTGCAGTAATTTACAGATTACAGTATCATATTTACAATTTGTGCAAATTTCAGTATAAGATGCATGGTACACCATTTTCAGTGTTTAGCGTATTAAGTAGAGAAATGCAGTGGGTTCTGAGCACATGCTGTACAATTAAAGGTCAGGACACTTAAACCACAGCAAGCAGCAGAATTATGCAGAACATTCATCCTACCACAAACATGCAGTCACCGCTTACACATTATTCATACACATGGCATGACCTGCTTTTTTGACAGAACTTTTCACCCCTTTTAAATTATTTGGATCAAATTTACTAAAGGTTGCTCCTTAGGACCACAGTACTAATTTTTCATTTGTTTATTTTCTCAGTACTGATGATAAGGGGGTTGTTGAAATTCTTTTAAACACTCCTTTGTCAAGGCTGAGTTAAACATAATCTGTCAACAGGCATATCCAGCAATGCAGTGAACGCATGATCCAGATGAAGGGTGACTGATCACGACATGTGCATGAAAAAAATCCACAGAAAACAGTACAGTGTGTGCACACTGCTTAAAAACCCCTGCAATGCTGCTGTGACTGAGACACTTGTGCCAATGCCACACACACACACACACACACACACACACACTCACACACACACAAAGTGTCATTGCTGTGCTGAGAATTGTCCTCTACCCAGAAAATCTCAGTTCAGTGTCTCTTTGCATTGGAATGAGGTAGAGAACTTATCAATTGAGCATAGCCACAGATGTAGGTTCACCCAATAAAATGCTCAATGAGTGTAGATACATTGTAGGTGTAGCTAATAAACTGACAGCTCATATATACATGAATTTTCATGACTCCCTCTTAGAATTTTAAAATATTTATTGGCCAGTTATTGGTTTAGTTTCTTAGGCATTGTTCATTCATTTATCTTTGTGAACCACTTTATCCTGTTCAGGGTTTTATCCCAAGGTCTATCCCAAGAATCTATCTAAGGGTCTATCCCAAGCATACCGAGGACAAGGGGATGGGATGCCAATCCATTGGAGGGCAACATGCACACACACGTTCACACCAAGGGGAAAATTCTAACCAATGCATCTACCCGCTCAGCTACCTACCAGGAAGGAGGAAACCCACATGAAACAGAGGAAACCCACATGAAACACAGTAACCCAAGGCCAGGATCCAACCGGTTCCTGGAGCTTTGAGGCAGAAATTCTACCTCTTCTGCCATGTACCACTTTCTCAGACATCAAATAATACAAATAACATAAAAAAAGACAAGTTATTATACCTCATAGATTTTGTATGGTTTAAATTGACTCAGGAAATTGAAACTGTCTTTCCTCCTGAACTCTAAAAGGTTCATTTCTTTTCAAAAAGCAGCAATTCTTTTTTGCTTATCTTCTTGATGTACCAGTTCTCCTCTCAAGGTGACAAATTTTATTACCACCAATTTTAAATGCATTCCAACATATGCTGCCTCCTTTTACAGATACAGTCACTTGTATATGTATTCACCCCCTCTGTACCCGATCACTGATTTTGATGGATGGCCTCCTCTAGGCCATATTCTTAAAATTATTTAATAATGATTTAATGGTACTCTGTGGGATGCCAAAGTTTAGAATAAACCCTGATTGATACTTTTCCAGTATTTTGTCCTTGGTCTTTGTGATATTGCTTGTTTGGGTATGTTCTCTAACAAACTTTCACTTCAATTGAACACTCACTGTTGAAATAATTATGTGACTTTTGAGGGCAACTAATTGAAGGAGTTTCATGAAAGGTTAATACTTATACAATAACAACTTTCACAGTTTTTATTTGTAAATGAATTTTGCAAGCTATATTCAATTTGTCCTCCACTACATTATTAAGGAATAGTTTGTTTAGTCCATTTCAGTTCCAAACAAAATTCAGAAAAGTTGTTTGGGGGGCAGGGGGTTGGGGGAAATTTTTGCAAAGCAATTGCATATGGACTAAATTGTTGCATGTATGCATATAAAGTCTTGTGTGTTATGGTTCTTAATCTTGTGAGCTTGTGAGGTATTGCTAGTGGTGTCACTTGAGAATAAGCTGCAAAGTCAATGATTACAAATAAAATTGCATAAGAATGCTGTTTGCTGATATGTAGATCCTCTGACTCTACCATGTCTAGCTGAGTAAGAATTTCTCACCACACACCATTTTCCTGTTGTCAGAAAGAAAAGGCTTACGGTAAAGAGTCATGTCTGCACAGAGGCATTGCAACTCTAGACCACCGATCTTTAAAAACACGACCCTGAAGGTGCAAAGCCAACCACACACTTCTAATGCAAGGCCTCTGATGACGTGGCTTGAGTAGACATGAGGTTTTGGGTGGTCTGTTAAAGATAGAAGAGGTTGAAAGGGCCTTGCATGCATAAATAAAAATAAAAATGTATTCATTAATGTTTTTATCTGTTAATATTCCCACATTTTAATCAGAAGAGAGTAACTAATGGAAATGACTTCCAGTTGGGGAAACGCCAGTCTGGATTTAGGGAATACAAGCAAAAAATAGTGAAAGTTAAACAGTTTTTTTTTTTCAAACTAACCCAAACACATTTATTTGTTTGATAGACTTGTTCCAAACCAACATAAGCAATCAAGCATTTATAGGTTAAGGCCCAACAAAGGCCCAACAGTGTCAAATGTTAGGATTTAATCTCACATCTTTTCAGTCACCGGCAGAAGGCTAACTGTAGCAACCATTAAAATGTAATCATAGTCGTAGGCAGTAACCAACAGGACATTGTTACCAGAAAACAACAAATCAATGCAAGAAACTACATAAATACTCACACTCAGAAACTTACCATGTATAAATAAATCAATCATTACACCACTTAGATTAAATCATTCTTCACACACATCACACACATGCACACAAATTCACACTCATTTACAGAAAGGGGCAATTTATTGCTGGCATCTTTTTGGGAGGTGGGAAGAAGCCCGGAGATCCCCGAGGAAACCCACTTGGACAGGTGCAGAACATGTGAAACTCAGCACAGTCAGTAACCAAACTCAGCTGAACCTGGCAACCTGGACGCATTACACCACCATGCCACTTTCTCAAATAGTATTTTTGAGAAGAGAATATTCATGAAAATTATGATTGAATCTCCTCAGCCCCTGCCTATTCATTTGTATCCTCTGTAGTGTACATTTTGCCTTTGTACATTCTCATTTTATTCATTTGAGTTACACTCTGTACACTAAAGATAACCTGTCAGGGTGAGAAATTAACAATTTCCTCTTTCTGTCTTCAAAAAAAGTCTTCTGTTGCAACAAACACATTTAAAAAAAACAAAAAAAAAACAAGCAAATTAAGCTATTGTTATTTTTGCTAAGATTTTATAATATTTTGTTTTTGTAACATAGCGAGCCATTGCGGCATCGCCAGTCACCTCACAGGCGGATTGCCGCGGCCAATCCGGGGTCCTAATGTAGGCCCAGTCGCTAGGCGACGATCATGTGGCCGCAATCGGGGGAGACGCGCCGCAGCTGTGAGCCATGCTTAAAAGACGCCAAGCTACACAGCTCGGCGCGCGGACGTTATATGTTGCGCGCCACGCTGCTATTTCTAAAGAGAAAAAAGAGAAGAAGTAAAAAAGAGATCTAAAGAGAAAATTGAATGGCTTGGTTTAAAATAAAGACAGAGAAAAGATTTTGTTTTAAAAAGGGGGAGAAGATATATTTTGGTTTAAAGGCCACGGACGATATATTTTGGTTGAAAGAAAAGCGATATATGCATTTTGGGTATAAAAGAGACAGAAGAGAGATTTTGGTTGAGAAGAAAAGCAAACATATATTTGTATAAACATATATTGTATATTATAACACACACATATACATATACATATATATGTATGTATGTGTGTGTGTATGTGTGTGTGTGTGGGGGGGGGGTATGTGTGGGTGTATGGGGTCTATATATATATATATAAAATACATAAGTTATACATTCTATTATAGTACCTAATATTATAACATATTATATAATATATCATAATATAATCATTCCAACTTGACACACAGGGGCTATTAAGCGAGCTAATTCCCGCACGCGAACAGCCGGAGAGTGCCGGTTCGAATCCCCACCTCGGCAAGGTTATTGCCGAGCCCGATTGCACAGGTACTTCCCCACAATCTCATTTAATTCATCCACGCATCTTGGTTCCATTTACATCATGCTCTTTTGGGCCAAGCGGCTAGGATTCCCATCCACTAACCACCTCGGGAATCTTTCCCCATAACAGTTTTCTTAATATGTCAGGAATTGTGTAATCATGTAATTATTTGTGAGTTGAAATAACAGTCCATTTATAAATGTCCATAATAGATCATAATGCATTTTTTTTTTTTTAAATAAAACAAAAAATACCGTAAGGAACTAAAAAGATATTAAAAAGGTCCTGTGCAGTACCACAGTTGACCACTAGGGAGGTAAAAAAAAAAAAAAAGGTACTGGTTTATCAAATCCGGTTTTGATTTCTGTGCCTTAATGTAAAAAAGGCAGAAGAAGAAGAAGAAGAAAAACTCACCCTTCATTAGCATATGGACAAACAAACGATCAAATGTAGAAAAATGGAATGTAAATAAATAAGTAGATAAATAAATTCAGGAAAATAAATACAAATAAAGTCAAAAAAGAAAACAGATTTTTTAATAGATTTTTTTTGCATTAAATATTTTACTTATTCATTTTTAATTAGTTTATTTATTCTTAATTGTGTTTTTAAAAAGCACAACAAAGTGGCAAAATGATTTGTGAGGTTCTTTTGCTGTTCCACTGTTTTACAATGACTTTATTTTACTGTCACATAGAAAACACATATTTAGTCCCCATGTGGTTGGAGTATAAATAGCAAGTTGCCCCATACAAGAGATAAATACAAGCCCATACACTGACTTAAGTTTTTTTCATGAAAAAAGGGTGTATAAAACAAAAACAAAATCTGAAATAATAGCTCACTCCATTTTTCCTAAAATACAATTAATCCAAGGCAGAAATTTTGAAATTTTGGTGTAGACATAGGGCAACTTTGGAGATTGGCAGTTTTTAGAATCATGGAATGAAACAATACCGACGGCTGTGTTCTTGCACACCAAAGGACCTCCAGAGTCGCCCTGTAAGCAAGGAGCATCTGTCATTAATGTCTCTCCATCTTACCTGTGTGATAAGTGTAATGTCTGTATTTAAAATGGTATAAGATACTTGGCTTTATACCTGGCAAAACCCTCCATGACCTCTAGTACACAGCAAACTGGAGACAGGGAAAGGCGCTGTCCAGGATTTCTCGCAGACCTTTGTGTCCATGACAGTGACATTGACCTCCCTGAGATGATCACTCGGGCTACTATTTTCAGATTGTTTCCCCCAGCCTGCTATGCTGCAGACCTGCTTGGCCTTAACATCCTGATTCTTTTTAGTGGGTATTGGGATCCAGTTGATATTCTTGGTCTTTTTGACGGTTTTGTTCAACTGTGTTTAAAAAAAAAAAAATTGTGTCTTTATTAAAGTTTGTGTCTGTGGATTTTGAGTTATCATTATTTAAATATTTTCAACCATGGAATGAAACACAGCAGGAAGCGCTGTTAGGGAATTAATCAACTATTGCCATCTTGAACATTATTTTTATTGATTAACAAATGACATGGCTTAATTTTAAGTATTTGCAGTTACATTTTATATCGTGGAATGCTCACGAGACAAGTTAATTCCTGTTATCACTTACGGTATAGAAGCTATAAATAATAAGTGTTTTACTAGCCTATTTTTTCTCTCTCAATGTTAATGAGAAAGAAAATGCTGCTTGTCAAGTTACTCAGAAACTATAAAGTGCAAACACCTCTGTTCTATGAATAT
>JAQQZX010187472.1:0-18899 GCA_030068355.1 Notoglanidium maculatum
AAACTGATGCCATATTCGTGTTCTGTGGGCCAGAAATATGTTAAATCAGCAGAAATATATTAGACAACTCACAAAAACATTTTTTTGTAACCCAGTGTTATCTATGGCATTATCAGTGCAACTAAAACACATGAACTGCAAAGTTGTTCAAAATGCAAAAGAAGCACAACAACTTACTCATAAACTGGATTGATGTTCTCCAAAAAACATCTGTCTTGTTCTGAGTCATTTTCATAATCCATGCTACCAGATGATTTATCAATTCCGACATCACTTCAGCTAAAAATCTCTTCCAGGGCTTCCAAGACACTGTACCTTTTTTTCTGTTGATGTGTAGACATCATGGATAGAAAAAATGAAAAACAAAGTGAACAATACCGTGCAAATCAAACAGGCTGTGTGTAGTGCGTAAAAATCCAAAACTGTGCCTGGTGCATAAAAATCCAAAAGCTGAATCCTCCCCCAATTATGCATAGATATAGTTTATTAGTCAAGTAAATCTCATAGTAGGTTGAAATATCATTTGAAATCTCATGAGATATAGGACGACATGGCTCGCTATTTTTAATCTGTAGGCCCACCAAATGCTCACAAGTTAGCAGTAAAAGACCGTGAATGAAATTCATGTATAGGTATTGTATATGTTGATAATCTGTACGGTGTCTGTTGATAATCTTCACGTTGTCCGCGCTGATCAGGAGGTACATGGATAAACTCAAAATGACCACGAAAAAGGTAAGGAAACATTAGTTACTTTTTATAACAATTGCTTTGGGATTTGATGGAATATTGGGAAATAAACAAAAAATCTGGCACATTGACAGTAAAATGTGAACTTTGGCTACGTGTTTGCTAACGTTACGTGAGCTGGCTAGCTGAGGCTAATGCTATTCTAGGTTTTAAATTCAATCTGTCTAATGTGTAGAGTATTCAAAGAAACATTCTGAACAAGTTTTATTCAGATATCTTTATTATTAGAGTTATGAAGAAAAAAAATGAAAACGTCTCAAATTTGATCACACGTCCTATTGTTTTTCATTAAATCTGGGAATTAAACAACAGGCCATTTTGTAAATTTCAAATTTCTATAACCTGGCCTATAATTATGATAGAGACATAATTTTGGTGTCATTTTACAGGGTTTTTCAAGCCATTTCTGGTAATAGTTTTAAAATTGATTGAAGGTGAAATTTTTGTCCACATATCTACAAGATTCTCTCCCCTTTTCACAGACCTGCTGCAGAGTGTGATAGTGAATGACTAGTTATGACTTTATGAATGACTGCTTGTTTAAAAATATTTATTTAAATGGTAACATTTAACAAACCCAACCAATGTCCCTCTAAGAAAAAAAAAAACTTGCATAATTAGTCTCTTATTTGCATATCAATATACTCAATGCTAACATTGAATATTTGGATACATTAACATAATGAGATATATATATCGTTATCTACATTCATTCACATTTTTGTGATACTACGCAGGCTTATGTGAACATGGTTTAATTTTCTTGATTTCCTTATTTTGACCTACAGCAAATCATCTCAAAATGGCCTATTATTTTTTAACCTTCACAACTGTCTGTACTATGTAGACTGTAGGATCAATGTAGAATTAAATAATCTGAGATACAAAAAAATCACTATTCATTGTTTTAGTATAGTATTTTTTTGTATTTTCTTTAAAATTGAGCTGAAGAAAAGTGCTTGCTGGAACCTGCTGTGTGTGTCAAATGTTCCTGCAGGAGCCTATATGTTGTCAAGGGTTCTTCCATGAACCTCATCCTGTGGAATGGTTACTCAAAATACCTTAAATATATTTTGAAGTTCTTTGAGTACCCAGATGGATCTTGAGCTGAGTAAATCACCATATGTGAAGATGCTTCTTGAAGCAGCTCAAATACATTCATTTCTTTGGGTAACTTATACATATATATACATTCTCTCTCTCTCTCTCACACACACACACACACACACACACACACACACACACACACACACACACACACACACACACTAATACACACATAATAGCTGGGTGCAAGATGCAAGCTGGAACAATATATACTGAAAGGCATAACCAAGTGGCAGGAATAGTGCATAGAAAAATGTGCGACAAGTATGGGCTAGAAGCTCCCAAGACCCGATGGGAGACACCGCAGAAAGTGGTTGAGAACAACAGAGCTAAGATCCTGTGGGTCTTCAAGTTCCAGACAGATAAGCAGCTAATGGCCAACCAGCCAGACATAGTGGTGGTTGCTAAGCAGCAGAAAACAGCAATAGTGATATATGTAGCAGTCCCAGCTGACAGTAACCTCAGGAAGAAGGAGCATGAGAAGTTCAAGAACTAACATGGCCTGAAGGAACAACTGGAACAGATGTGAAAGGTGAAGTCCAAAGTAGTTCCAGTGGTAATAGGAGCATTAGGGGCTGTGACTCCTTTATAAGATACTGCGAAGATGCTGAGCAGAACCCTCAAACTCCCAGGCCTCCGGTAGAGGAACTGAGGCTGAGGAATATACATATATACCACCCCCCAAGTAGGGGAGATGAGAGGAAGATTTATATCCTATTGGATATTCAAGGCACTTTTAATTTTTACAGTAGAGATATTTCAAGATACTTAGAAAGACTTACCAGCCAATTCTCATAAAACCAGTTTTAGTCTCATAAAACTGCACAGACTACTGATTCACTTTTAAAGACAACGGGTCGTCATACCAAATTTTATCTTTGTTCAGTTTATTGCTGTTTACTCCTGTTTACTGAAAACAGTTTTTTTATGAAGAATTTATTTAATTTCAGATTTTTAAGGTAGATTTGCTTTACACATTTCTTAAGACTTTTGCACAGTACTGTACATCATTACTCCTGCACTCTTCAACCACGGTCATACTTCAAAGCATTTAGCATTTGAGTTAATTGAAAAGTCGGCTGTTTCTTTGAGCTAGAGCAACAAAGGATCAAACATTGCATCTCATGTCTGGAAGATTTATCCAAAGATAACTCAGAGGTCAACATCAAAGCATAATATAAGGGGTCCAAAGCAGGTTCAGATCACACTGAATAACAGCTCAAATACAAACACTGAAGGATAAAAGAGGCAGATAAGAAATATCAGGGCCTTTGAGATCTGAGCTTTAAACTGCCGAAATTGGTGGTTCTGACTCTCAAAATTGTGTGCAAAAAATGTATTCAACTTTAATTAATCTTACAAGTTATTTATTTATTAATTTATTTATTTGTTTATTTTCATTGAAATAGAATTCCATAATTAACACAAGCTTAAAATGGGACTAGATTTATAGAGTTAATAATAATCTAATAATAATGATCTGCAAGTATGATTTTGTATTTCCCTGAAAAATAATGGCATACTCCTCCTCACAACCTGCATACATAAAACCTATCTTGACTTGTGTTCCTATGTCAATAAGGCTGCATTGCATAGCTGAAATGATTACTCATCAATGCTGAAAATGTTAAATTTCCCGCACATAATTTTTGTGAGGTAAATTTTTATGACCACTGAACAGTGACATTATTATTTTTACAGCACTTCTCATTTCAAAGTTATTAAACCAAACCTAAGCCAATTAATCTTCATGATCTTTTCCCGAATAAACAGTTATCAAATTCATTTGTTGCAGCTCCAATATTTTAAATAAAATTTTAAATTCAATTGTTTGCTTATTTGTTTGTTTTTTAATATGTAAGTATCGTGCATCCTGCTCTCCCTACAAGAATTACTACACGAGTTGACGCTCCGCACATTACCACAGCAACGCCGTTGAATGCGCCGACAACAACATCCGGGGTCAAAGTCCCACTTCGGGATCGTGGGATATAAACACGGAAGTCCCGGACTATTCTTTGCTCATTCATGAATTTTAGTACGGTTCATGCTACTAGCTCCACGCTTTTCTACAAGTGTTTTCCTCCCGGAATTATCCTGGTCCGCTTTTCCCGGTCAAGGTTTGTTTTGGCGCTTCATTCCAACGCCCGGTTTTATTTCCGCTATTGTGTATGCACGTTTTAGTTCCGCGTTTGATCTCCTGCTGGACTTACGGCATCACGCTCCTATCTACGCTCCTACTTCGCTCGTGCTGTGGCACGCGTCGGATACTCAGCGCCAGCACAACATAGACTGCTCCCTCTTTGCTTTACTGCTACCCTGTGCTGCATCTGCCCAAACTACGCCCGTCGCTCTCACCTCCAACCATTCCCCGGTAAGACTATTGGCTCTCTCCGTCCATGCACGCCACTGCACTTGTGGTTTCAACCACTTCGTCCCACCTGAACGTAACAGCATGAACGAGCCAGTGGAGACCACAGCAGCCATGCAGGAGCTCATGCCCATGATGGGTCAACTAATGAGCACAGTACAGCAACAACAAGCTATGTTACAGGGACTGAGATATCACTTCGCCCAGCTAGCTGGGGAGGTTCAGAAACTTCAAACTCCCACGCCATGGGCAGCCGCAGCACCCACGCACCTACCCAGCAGGGCCATATCCACCACGCCTCGGCCATGCGTGACAGCACTTGCTCCCCCACTCGTTTTCACTGGTGATCCTGATGCCATGCAGGGATTTATCACCCAGTGCACTTTAATCCTGCGTCTTCAAGCCCCTCAGTTCCCGAACGAAGAAGCATAGGTCGCATATGTTATCACCCGACTGGATTGGGCCACCGCCATGATGGAAAAACAGGATCCTGATCTAGACACCAGCACGGAGTTCTTCACCGCAATGCGCAAGGTTTTTGGTCAGGGCTCGCCCCAAAAGACGGCCTCCCGCCGTCTCTTCCAGATCTCATAGGAGAAGCGATCCGTTCATGACTACGCCATCGAGTTCCGTACGCTAGCCACCTAGAGCCTCTGGAGTGATGCCTCACTTGTCCCGGCTTTCCAGGAGGACATCAAGGATGAGCTAGTGTACAGAGACTGGGGTACGGATCTCGATAAACTAATCCGACTGGCACAATACGTCGATGAACAACGACGTGAGAGGAGGCGAGAGAGTAAGAGATCTCGGGAACCTTTCAGGACTCCGTTCCGAACCATCACTCCCAGAAGCACCGACCCACTCAGAGAACCACCCCGAACCCATGCAGGTCGGCCGGTCCCGCCTCTCCAGGGATGAACGAGCACAACATTTCCTGGAGGGGCATTTATACTGTAGACAGCCTGGTCACCTTATCCAGTCATGCCAGTCCGACCGTAGAATCCCAAGACAGGAAACCCCAGCGCCTATCAGGCCACGAGGCAGCACTGATAGGCATCGCACTACCCCACAGCCCTGTGGACTGATGTGAGGTTCCCATCTCTCTCACTTGTTCCTCTAATCCTCTAATCTAAGGCCTGACTTGGCTGGGCCGTCAGGAGCCGGCCCTTCGAGGGGGGATTCTGTCGCGCTTCCCACTCTCCCTACAAGAACTACTACACGAGTTGATGCTCCACATGTTACCACAGCAACGCCGTCAAATGCGCCGACAACAACATCCGGGGTCAAAGTCCCACTTATGGGATATAAACATGGAAGTCGTGGACTATTTTTTGCTAGTTCATGAATTCTAGTACGGTTCATGCTACTAGCTCCATGCTTTTCTACAAGTGTTTTCCTCTCGGAATTATCTTGGTCCGCTTTTCGCGGTCAAGGTTTGTTTTGGCGTTTCATTCCAACGTCTGGTTTTATTTCCGCTATTGTGTATGCACGTTTTAGTTTCGCGTTTGATCTCCCGCTGGACTTACGGCATCACGTTCCTATCCACGCTCCTACGTCGCTCGTGCTGCATCTGCCCGAACTACGCCCGTCGCTCTCACCTCCAACCATTCCCCGGTAAGACTATTGGCTCTCTCCGTCCGTGCACGCCGCTGCACTTGTGGTTTCAACTGCTTCATCCCACCTGAACGTTACAGTAAGCTATATAACATATATAGTGGATATTGCCAAATTGTATTCTTATCATGCATTGTGACTAACTAAAACATGAAAAACTCTGGAAAACACTATTTTTTCCCAGCCTGTTTTCTAATGAATTGTTTTGCTGTATATTCCTATCAATTTTCCACAAAATAGCTTCTTAATTACACAATGGATTAGTGAGCCATGGCCAATCTTATCAGAATCCTAGGAGGAGTGAATATTGTATACCAGTGTATCATTGTAAACCTAACAATGTAATTTAGATATTATTATTATTATTATTATTATTATTATTATTAATTTTTTTAAATAATAATAATAATAATAATAATAATAATAATAAGAAGAAGAAGAAGAACTGAAAGCATGTGTAAGGCAACGCACCCCTCCCCTGGCAACTTTTGTGTCAGCACCTTTTGACAGCATCTTTTGTGCCCCCCTCAGAAATTGCTCTTGTGAAATATTTCTGTTCATTGCCCCCAACCCCACTTAATAACCCATTACTTGATATTATCTGAACTTTCTTTAATAATGATATTAATGATAATTAATGATAAATTAATGGGATTAATGATGATAATTTCATGGAATTATCATGCTTGGTGTGTTTAGAAGTACTCTTGCTGGCTCTTTCTCTGGTATTCTACCTCCCACTAAAAAAAGAAGAGTATAAGTAGACTTTTACTTAACCACACATGTGCAAACCAAAATTCATCTTCAGTATGAGTGCATTAGCATGTTTAATTTACATTTCACTATAGCCGCTACCATATTTGTAGCTGTCATATGTTTTGCATCATCCTATTCCATTCTCCTATTGGTGAACTTTAAATGAGTATCACACTTTGAAATTTTAATAGAAATTTTGTAACATTGCCAGAACTTTGTTGCCAGTTCTCTGGTAGCAATGGCACTAAATCAGCCAATGATGAGCACATCACATTATGTGTTCTAAGACCACTGATCATGAGTAAATAGTCCTTTAATAATTTGTGATTTTGTCTGCAACAGCAGACAACGGCTAAAAAAATAATACAGTGTAAACCTGGATTTAGATAGAGAGAACCATCACAATGTTTAACACAAAAGGACAAAAACATGGGTAGACACTTATCTAAACAGCAGGCCTCTCACACTCATAATCTGATTAAACCTGATTGAATTGACTGTTACATTATATCAAGTGTGCGTGAACAGAGGGAACATGATGCGGTGAAATGCTGTGGCCCATGAGAACTGGAGTTTATGCAGTGGGAAATTAAGTCACTTTGGGGAAGTTGCTAAATTCTGCTGCTAAATACAGCTGTCAAATTCTTAACCAAGGGGCTTTAACAAATTAGACTTAGGAGCCCAGTCTGAAAACTTTTACAGTTTGCAATCAAAAGTTAAATTTTTTAACGTTTGCATTGCAGATAATAAGTATTAAGGAATACATTATTTAAACCAGAATTTAAATTTATCTGTTCATTTTTTTCTGATGGTTAGCATATTGACATCTGCTCAACTCATGCAGTTGTTCTAATTTAAAATCTGACCATGGTGCTATGATGGAAATGTAACAACTTAGGGATGCTGCGCATTTAGCATCCTGAAAACGTCTTCTATAAATTATCACATATTTGCCTCAAAACAGTTAGAGAACTATGTGGCATAATAATAATAATAATAATAATAATTATTATTATTATTATTATTATTATTATTATTATATAATTTCTTTTCTATTTAATTGTAGCTTCATCCAAATTAAGTAACTATCACATTAAATAAAGTGTATTTATGGATTGCTTGTATGCCAAATGTTTTTGAAATGCATCTTCTATCCCTTTCCTGCTAACTCTAGATCTGCTTTGGTTCATACACAACTGAGCATGTCTAATCTTCAGGGTAGGAGAACTAGAGCGAAGCAACCTCATGGTGCCCCAATCCCAAGATGTATTGCTGTGTCTACTCACACAGCAGCATACATGCTGATGAATAAAAAAATACACAATAGCTGAATTTGCAAAGACATTAATTAAGACGTTGCCTTAATTCTCAACTGTACTATTTTGTTGCACATTTTACATACCTTGTTATATTTCATAGACTTTGGGTGTCTTCATAGTTCATTAAATATCGTTGGTCTCTTTTGGTCTTAAAATCACTAAAAGCCACTTTACATCTATTATTTTTTTTGTCTTGCTTTATTTTATAGAAGTTTTGTGACTGTTATTTGATAAATACTGTATAATCATAGTTATTAAGTTTTGCTAAAAATAAGAGTACAGAGTCATGGTACAGGGTGTGTGTTTGGGGCTTGCAAGTATATACTTGCATTGTGTATTTTTTGTTTATTTATTTATTTATTTATTTGACTTATATCTTACATAACAAATACTGTGAAAAGAAATACTACATAAAATAAGGCACTGTAGCATGAACAATAATTACCAATGCTACTAAATGAAGAACAATTTGTGAGCTCAAAATAAATCTGGTACTCATTGATGAGTTTATTTGAGTCAGAGCAGTTTTTATCTATTTATTTAGCTACATGGCTTGCTTTCTTTTTCATTTATCCCTTGTTGCACTTAAATTTTAGCCTTTTTTAGAGCAAATCCTCATGACAAGGGAATAGGTTTTCATGAGTCATACTGATTAAATTTCACCAGTATGGAAGGAAAAGGCATTGTGTGAAAGGGTCTTGGAGAGAGAAAAAAGAAATTGCAAGAGAAAAGTATGGTGTACTGAGAAGATGATAATTAGGGATTCCCTGAGAGCTTGTACAATCCTGTATATTTCTGATGCTAAACCCCATTCTGTCATCACTATTCAGTGCTGTCTCAGCTCTCTGTATATCCAGGTGTGTGTAATTAGGCATGTTCCTGAGAGAACAATTATAGTCACATCTATTTCAAGCAATGGACACTAAAAGCCAAGAGCATGCTAACTATGTAGCACACTGTATGAGTGTACCATTCAAAACACTATCCGTAAATTTGGTCCAAGATGCATGCATACAGACAGACAGACAGACAGACAGATTTCACTTGTGATTCTTGTCTCATCTTGTATTTTGTAACCTCCAGGCCTACCTAATCCAATTAGCCCCAACCCTCTCCCTTATCCACACGTGTGCGCGCACACACACACACACACACACACACACACACACACAGACACTTTTCTTGTGCTGGTATCTCTGTTGTATGCAGAACTATACTGCTTTAATAAGTGTTTCCTAAAGTTGGCCCCCAGGGACTCTTTTTTTTCTATTCCCCAGCATACATTGAATGTTATGCTCTCCACTGAATTTGTCTCTGTTACAGTGCATGCACAAGCGGTGTGTCCAACACAAGAGATAACTGTATGAACTCAAAGCATGAAAGGATTAATATGGTTCTACATGATCCCCACTAGGGATAAGACCTTGTTTACAGTGACGCTTAATAACACATACAAGTAGGTTATATCATAAAAATTAGACACTTCCTGACCTGCTTTTCCCCCTCTTTATTTAATCGGTTATTACAGCTAGCACAAAATGTTTATAAATTCATTACTTAAAACAAAATATTCCTCATATAAAAATTAAATATACCTGAATGCCCAGTACATATTTACTTAAAACAGTAACACATGCACTCTGAGATCACAACCTGCTCTAAATATAAGAAGGAGCTGAGTCATATTGGTTTGAAAGTTTTTAACTTTCTGACACACTAATGCCACTGCACTGCAGAAGGAAATTTTTAGAGTATGGGGTGGATTTTAGTTTTGTTTAATGATTTGAAATAGTCAGTTAATCATGTCACAGTTTACCCTCAATTTCCATGTTGAAGAATGCCATGTGTTTGTGTTTGTTTGGTTTCTGTTCTTATCCTGTCTCCATTCCATTGTGTCATTGATTTGTTCCTTGATTGCATTCATCTGTTCTGTGTTTAGTTCTGATGAATTTGTCTATTTTCACATTGTGTCATTGACTTGCTACAATGTCACATTTTGTTAAGTCCAAGCCTTGTTTACCCAGTCCAAGTTTCTGTTTCATATTTAGCGTTCCTGATTTTGAATTACACCTGAGTTACCATTCCAATTATTGATATGCCTATGATTACTTTGACTTACTGTGAAGGATCCAACAATATGATGTGCTAAGTATAAGGCACTATGGAGGAATGACAGCATGTGAATCTTCTGGGAGAGTAACAAACCAGCACCTCTTGCTACTCCTCATGCTACCTGTGAACCCCACAAGTATGCTCTTTTAAATGTAAAGTCAGGTATACCCCCACCCCTCTATCTCTCTTGCGCGCTCTCTCTCTCTCTCTCTCTCTCTCTCTCTCTCTCTCTCTCTCTCTCTCTCTCATATTAATTTTACTCTCCACTGAAAGATATGTTTCAGTTCCTAACATTCTTTATGATGGTCTCCCATCTGTTCCAGGACTGCTGCACCACTCCCTTGCACTGAGATCATTGTGGACAAGGAAATAAAGCCATCCTTCTGAGGGGAGGAACTTCAGGTGCCTACCTCCATGATAAAAATAAATAAATCATTGTGTATTGAGACCAGAGTAGTTACACATAAATGTTGATAACATATTTATAATTTAATTTTTGCCTCTTTATCTTAACTTACATTATATGGCCAAATGTATGTGTGCATCTGACCATCACACCCATATGAGGGCTTTCACAAAACTGTTGCCACAATGTTGTAAGCACACAACTCCATAGAATCGTTTCTTTCAATGAATCTAAGAGGCCTAAACCTGTTCCAGTATGGCAATGCCCTTATGTATAATGCAAGATCCATAAAAAAAATGGTTTAAGGTTGGTGTGGAAGAACTCAAGTGGCAGGCATAGAATCCTGATCCCAATTACCTGAGCATTTTTGGAATGACAGGAATGACAGCCTTCTTGCCTGACATCTGTGCCGGACCTCTTGCGATCTTGTAGCTGAATGGGCAAATTCCCACAGCCACATTCTAAAATCTAGTAGAAAGCCTTTTCAGAAGAGTGGAGGCTATAATAGCAGCAAAGGGGGAACAACTTATTAACAATGCCTATGGTTTGGGAATGGGATGTTCAATACTCAGGTGTTAGTATACATATACAAACAGCACACACAACGTTTACTATCCACCTCATAAAATAATATTAAAACAAGTTTGATACACATACCAGCCACAATCCAGCAAAAAACACTCCCGGGAGAGAGTCCACTTGAAGGGATCTGTAAGCCATCACACAGCCATCATCAACTTTTAAATAAAAACCAAAAAGAAAACAATGGCACGAGGAAGCTCCCTTACCTGTGACAATAGTGGAAACCAGATAAAACGAAAATAGGGCATACACTTGGCGCCAGGAACCCCAGTCACATTCCCATACCACTACCTGCCCTTTATATACACACACACACACCGCCTCCTCATAGTTAGCCCATAGTTATTAACTTTAATAAACTGTGTCTAGATTGCAGCATGAACTACTTCCACCACTTTTATTGTAGCCTACTTACCTTTCTCTGTATTAGTGACTTATTCCTTTTGTGGTGGTTAGAACTGTCGCCTCACAGCAAAAAGGGCCTGGGTTCGATCCCCGGGTCACCCATGGTGCCTTTCTGTGTGGAGTTTGCATGTTCTCCCCGTGTATGTGTGGGTTTCCTCCGGGTGCTCCGGTTTCCTCCCACAGTCCAAAGACATGCAGATTAGGTCAACTGGCTACTCTAAATTGCCCGTAGGTATGAACATGAACGTGAGCTTGTGTGGTTGTTTGTCTGTGTCGGTCATGTGGTGGACTGGCAACCTCCTCAGGGTGTGCCCCGCCTCTTACTTGAAGTCTTTTGGGATTGGCTCCAGCTTCCCCCTGCGACCCAGACGGATAAAGCGGTATGGATAATGGATGGATGGATTCTACACTTCTCATTTTCTGATTATTTTCATTCTCCTAAGGATGAAGTGTGTTTCTGGTGGGGGCTTAATATATTGAGTCAGTTTTCCCACCCTGTGAAAGAATGCTTTGATAAATAATGACTTTAAGCAGCTAATTGCAATTGCCTGAACCAGTCAGTTCTCAACCCCAAAAAAAAGTTTGCAAATAAGATTAATGAAAGAATTGAATGAGTGCATAGCAGTAGCATAAATACCATTGTTCACTAGGTCACTTCCATAAGTTAGTAATGATTGAAACATTTCTAATTCTACACCAGCTGGTTTCAGGCACTAAAACAAAACCAAGTTTTAGGTTATGTTTCAGAGTTCAGTATGAGTTCTTGGGGTTACAGTAATCTGGGATATTTGAAGCTGTCACCCACTCACACTCATGCTAGACAAATGCCCTCATGCCTGTGCAACATTTTTGCTCCCCCTTTTATTTATGCTGTCATAGCTAGACCTGCTAGAATATACACCCTTTAAAAACCACTGTAGGATAAAAGCATACCTAATAATCTGTTCTCTCTCTCCATGAAGCTCTTTGTGCACTCCTGCTGCCTGATGCCAATGCCTGATCCTGACACTATTTCATGGCTCCTTTCACCTTCTGGACCTGTCTGATTCATAATGTTACTTCTTCTACTTGAAGCTTCTGTAAGTGTGATTTATTTTTCGCTGTTGTGGATAGTCCCATATGGATACCCTAAAGATTACTGTTTATGTTCCTACATGAATACCCTGTACATCCTTTCAACACAATTGTAGAAAAGTGGTGATTTATAATCCCACTATATGGTGCACCCAGAAACTGATGGATTCCTGAACATTAATTGGAAGACTATTCCATAGCTGTGAGCCTTTATAAGCAAAAGGTCTACCCTCCTGTTGTAGTCTTCATTTTTCTAGATACTGATAAAGAACCCGAAAACAAACATGAGAAAGAAAAGTCACAGGCCTTTTTTTGTCATAGTAGATCATAATAGACCAAAATATTCAGGTATAGCTTCAGTAGTATTTATAATCAATGTGAAATTTTTGGAATCCAATGTAGTACAGATAAGGGTGATATGATTAAACCTCATGGTTCTTCTTAACTATAATCCTTTCTGTATATATTTTTTTGCCTCTTTTGCCTCTGATGCTCATTAAGGATATAAAGAATCTAAATCTAAATATACAACTGTTGTATTACAATATGCATCTTAAATAAATAAATAAAAATGAAAGATTCAATATGCTAACAAAAGAAATGCATTTTTTTAGTGAAGTAATCATTTTGTTTGAACAAATGAACAAACACACGATAAGAAACTGCTAAAATGAATAATGAAAAGATCTGTAATAGAATCACTGGCTTACCACAGTGGTTCACCACAGGATGAAAGATAAAACAAATAAAAAATTTTTATTTTAATTTTTTTTATTAAAACTCAATGACAATGTAATAGAAGAAATGAAAAGTAACATAGTTTTAGGTCATTTTAACAATTTTTTTTCCAGTCTCCGGGCCATTTGAGTCCAGATTATGGTACATTTGTTATAGTGTGTAAATGATTTTAAGTACAATCCATTATTGAGTCTGTCATTTATTTGGACCAAGTATGAAAACTTCCAAAATATAAGGCTAATAATGGGGTGGGTTTCTTTATAATTATTAATCTTTAGAGTTATGCTCCATGTCACAGCGTTCACACCATCGAGGCATAGTGATGCACAAGTGCAGGATAAGAGACGGAGGTAAAAACAATACGGTGTTTATTTAACACACTGGGCAGAGGTACAAATATGGAAGGGAAAATAATCCACAGTAATCCACAATACAGGCTGGGGTCGAGCGATCGGCAAACAGAGTATCAAGTTTAATCCCAAAACGGTGGTCACAAACAGAAAGTAAGTCCAAAACACAGTAAACAAAACGTGGGTATGGAAACGCTTGGCAATAGCAGATGG
The DNA here is from genome assembly GCA_030068355.1 of Notoglanidium maculatum. Lineage (NCBI taxonomy): Eukaryota > Metazoa > Chordata > Actinopteri > Siluriformes > Auchenoglanididae > Notoglanidium > Notoglanidium maculatum. The sequence continues at coordinate 13,798 of JAQQZX010187472.1, forward strand.
AGGCTAGACTAATGCTTTGCAATCTTGAAGCACATATGGCAGTCCTTTTAAAGCATGGCTAATCAGTCCGTGAATGAGATACACCTGCATCCACTTGATAGGCCTAGTGGCTGGGAGCAGGTGCTCTCGGGAACTGTAGTCCGTATGATCTCCATCTGAATGCGGAAGTGTGCGTTCCGCTTTGAGAGCAACGGAGATGAGGGAAACAGTGCACATGGCTGTATTTTCAAGGCACGCTGTGTGAGGAGCGGATCATGACACCCAAACAATTATGCATGAACTAGTTTTGTGAATATCTCCAAAATTACAAAGGCATTTTAAGTAGTTCTTTGTTGACTCCACCACTGCATCTGTGCTGGAAAGGCATTCAAAAACTGATCCAATGGGTTGCCTACTTTTTCTTGTTATTATACCAAAACATTATTAGAACCAAACCTGAAAATCATAATTATTATTAAAATAAGATAAACTTCATAAAATAATAATTAATAATTATTAAAGTGAATATTATTTTAAAAGCATGAAAAACATTACATTTTTAATTCTTATCTGCTGCATATCAAGACTATAAATAGGCACACAATTAACATTTTTGTCACATAACTGTGGGTGCTGGACACATGTGCAAGTTAGGAGGCAGCATGGAAAAATCCATGTGTTTATTTAACACACAGATAATACAATAATTACAATTATTACGGTACAATAATCGGCAGACGAAAGAGTAATCCAGATAACAGGCTGGGTTCGAGTGATCGTCAAACAGGGTATCAAACACAATAGACCAAAGCAGAAGAACAGACTCCAAAAAACCTGAGAATACAAACACAGGAATAAAAGGCTTGGCAATAGCACACGCAGAGGCTAAACTAATGTCTAAACTAAACTAATGTCTAAGCTAAACTAAGTCATGGCGCATGTGGGAGTCCTTTTAAACATGGTATGATTGTCCGAAGATTGGCTGCATCTGCATCCAATCACTGGTCATGTGACAATGGTTGGGAACTGTAGTCCATGTAGATCGCACCACAATGTGGAAGTGCGCGCCTCCATGCTAAGCGTGACGGAGAAAATGAAAGCGCAGTGCGTGCGGCCGAGTCCATAATGCACGCCACGCTTGCAGAGAGGGGCGTACTCCTGACAGAAACACCCCCCCCCCCAAAGGCACTCCCCCCGGAGCACCTAACAAGGGTATCACTAGACTCCACACGGAACTTTTTTCTCAATGAGGGCGTGGACAGGAGCTCATGCAAAAACTCAGGCAGGAACTAAGGCATAGGAGCAGGCTTAACTGGAGACACAGGAACCAGGCTGTGTTTTGTGCTTGCGACTGTAACAGGAGCAGACTCTGTGGCTTGAGCTGTGAGCGCAGCTGGAACAGGAGCAGGCTCTGTGGTTAGAACTGTGAGCACGAATGGAACAGAAGCAGGCTCTGTGGTTTGAGCTGTGAGTGTGACAGGAGCTGGCTCTGTGACTTGAGCTGTGACAGGAATGGGCTCTGTGACTTGAACTGTTACCATGACTGGAACAGGAACTGGAACAGGATCCTTGACTGTGACTGTTACTAGAACAGGATTAGGTTATGTGACTTGAGCTGTGGCAGGAACTGGAACATGAGCAGGCTCTGTGACTTGAACTGTGACTGTTACTGGAACAGGAACAGGCTCCACAACTTGAGCTGTGACAATCACTTGAACGGGCTCCTTGACTGACTGTTACTGGAACAGGATACTTGTGTTGTGATTGTAACAGGAACTGGCTCTGTGACTTGAGCAGTGACTGCTGCTTTAACAGGAGCAGGAGCTGTCTCTGTGAGTGTTACCACTACTGGAACAGGATCAGGTTCTGTGACTTGAGCTGTAACCATTACTGGAACAGGAACTGGATCCTTGACTGTGACTGGAACAGGAACTGGAGCTTTTGCTGTAACAGGCTCTGTGGCATCTGCTGTAACAGGCTCTGTGATTGGGACAGGAACAGGCTCTGTGACGAGTATGGGAACAGGCTCTGTGACTTGAACTGTGACTGGAACAGGAACAGACTTTGGAATTTATATTGGAGCGCAAACAAAGGGGGCAGAGCTCAGGAAAGAGAGCACTCAGACTGGTAGAGGGCAGTTACTTACACCAGCCCTCTCTCTAAAAAATGAAAGAGTTACAGGGGATACTGGGTCCAACAGCAACCCAAGGGATTTATGGAGGGTTAGATGCATGCTTAAATGAGTTCCCATTTATCCCATCTCAATCCCATCTCAATCAAGTCTTGGTCATATCCTGGGCCTTCCTCTGCATGACCCAGTCAAAGGGCTCCACCTGAACAGGCCACACCAAAAATGCAGACCCAATATTGATCATGTATATTTTAAACCTAACTAAAACTCAACTCAGACGGGCTCTCTGAGCCAAAGCCCTTTCCATTGAGAGGCTGTGACACTATCCAACATGTCGATCATGCTACACATGCATATTATTTTATGGTATTTTAATAATAGGAACACACTGAGGCTAGTAGATTTTTTTTGGCATTAAATGTATTGTACAGAAATTCAGTTATGTTTTAGGAAATAAATATTTAATTAATTAAATTAAATATTTAATTTATTTTTATTTTTTGTATTCTTACATTGCAGTAAAAGCAATGTTACAGTGTCTGTACAGTAAGGCCCTTTCATATGGTACACACTGCTAGTATTTGTAAATATTTTCACAGAATACCAAGCATACTGCTGTGATGAATTCTAAAACATACTATACTGGTTTTATACAGTATTTTATTGAATAAATATCAGAATTTATTTTCCTGAGGCGCAACAACTGAACCAATTCTCCAATCTATGTTTCAGTGTCCTATTCCAACTGTCTCCCTCTCTCTCCCTCTTTCACATCAGAAAGGCAGTTTGTCTCATCACTCACACTGCATAGAAGATGTGACATAAATGCTTTCAGGTCACGATTTGGGATGCATCCATTCATCAATCCATCCATCTGTTCATTTGCGAGAGATGTTCCTGTTTAGAATTCTGATGGGGCACCTCTAATAGATTTTGCGTGTGTGTGTGTGTGTGTGTGTGTGTGTGTGTGTGTGTGTGAGAAATCACAGAGATTGTTGACACTAATGGCATTAAGACACTAAAGTCTTTCATTTCAACCAGCTTTCAAACTGCAATGTGATTATATATATATATATATATATATATATATATATGTATGTGAGTGTGTGTGTGTGTGTGTGTATACCAGATTTAAATGTCAAACTTGTTGTGTATCACCTCTGGCCTAGAAGTGAAGAACTGACCTGTAAAAAGAGAAAATATAAAGAATGTAAGTAAGTAAGTAAGTTTTATTATCCTATAATAATTTAGATTACAGACTTTACCTAGATTCATCTTTATGTAAGTGCATAGTTGCTTTACTTGTGCTAATCCAATAATCACAGTTGATGTCCACGGCAGGGGTCTGATCACAGGCAGTCAGGATAGGAAATCCAAGAGGCAGTCCAGGGTCCAAACCAGCAATTAACCAACACACAAAGAACCAGGCACTAGAGCTTAGAACATTAAATATAAGAAAAGCAGAGAACTGAAACTAGACAAGGTGTTCATTTTTTTAAAACGGTGTTTTTTGTGTGTTTTTTTTTGTAGACCAAGTACTGAGCCCTGAGGGACACCAGTGGAGAGCCTACGTGGAGTAGATGTGGATCCCTTCCATGTCACCTGATATGACCGGCCTTCTAGGTAGGAAGCGAGTCATTGCCATGCTGAGCCACAAATACCAAGACTCCTAAGAATGGACAATAGACTCTTGTGGTTGACCGTGTCAAACTCAGCTGAAAGGTCAAGGAGGATGAGGACTGATGACAGTTTGGCTGATCTAGCAGCATGTATCTTCGCAGTGACAGCCAAAAGGGCAGTCTCTGTGGAATGTGCCACTTTGAAACCAGATTGATTAGGATCCTGTAGGTCGTTCTCCGAGAGATAGAGAGACAGTTGATTGTAGACAGTGCATTCAATGATTGTAGAAAGAAAAGAGAGAAGTGATACTGGTCAGTAGTTGCTGATGTCTGAGGGATCCAGAGTGGGTTTCTTCAGGAAACCATCCAACCCTGATTATAAACTACTATATGAAATCATAATTCAAAGATATTTTGAGCTCAAACATACAGGAAGATTGTATGGAATGTATGGATTTATTTAAACCTTTTTTTAAACCATTTTTTTTAAATGTCACTCCCCATGCACATCAATAAGCCCTGGGTGCCCATGACCCTGTTGCCAGTTCACCAGTTGTCCTTCCTTGGACCACTTTTGGTAGCTATTAACCAACGCATACTGGGAATGCCCCGCAAGACCTGCCATTTTTGACCCAGTTGTCTAGCCCTCACAATATGAACATCAAGTTTAAGAACTGACTGTTCTCCTGCTGCCTAATATATCTCACCATTTAACAGGTGCCACTGTAACAAGATAATCAATGTTATTCACTTTTCCTGTCAGTGTTTTAATGTTACGGCTGGTTGTTGTAATTGAACTGTTCTTTTTATGGGGAAGAATGATTCTACAACCTTCATCTTTAATGCAAAAAACAAGCATTTGTTGCACAAGTTTGAATTTGTATAAATTTTTTATATATAAAAAATATATTTTTTATATATAATTAATATATATATATATACATATATCAGTATTTTTCTAGCCACTAACTTTAGTTTTGATTTATTGTGTCGTATCTCCCAAGTTAGCATATCAGTTGACCCAAACCTAGCACTCCACCAGCTTTCGGAGCCCAATTGTCAGTCCCATTGTCTTCTGTGTCTTTACTTTCACACCTTTACACTCCTGACATACACACATTAACATACACAGACACAAACACACACTCACACACAAATCCTGACATACACACTCTAATATAACATACACATATTCTGGCATACACACATTTAATTTGAACATATTATTAATATATGACTAGTTGTAATTGCACTACACAGTGTGGCCCAAATGAGGATGGGTTTCCTTTTGATTCCGGTTCCTCTCAAGGTTTCTTCCTTTAGTTATCTCAGGAAGTTTTTCCTTGCCACCGTCGCCATCGCCACAGGCTTGC
>JAQQZX010187589.1:8139-18880 GCA_030068355.1 Notoglanidium maculatum
CGAGGAATGTATCATGACACAACCCCCCCCCCCCCCCCAAAGGCACTACACCTGGACCTGTAGGTGCCGGTATAGCACTAGTTTCCACCACGCCAAACTTTTGGAGCAGGCTCTTTGAGCATGGCAGGAACAGGAACAGGCTCTGTGAGCGCGGCAGGAGCAGATTCTGTGAGTGAAGCCATAGCAAGAGCTGAGCTGTGACTGTTATTGGAACTGAAACAGGAACAGGCTCCGTGACTGTGACTGGAACTGGAGCGGGCTCTTTGATTTTGACGGTTTCTGTGATGGCTAGAGGAACAGTCTCTGTGACATTTAAAGGAACAGTCTCTGTAACCTCTTTGGGACCAGTCTCTGTGACCTCAACAAGAACAGTCTCCATGACTTGTGCTATAACTGTTACTGGACCAGGAGCAAGAGCAAAATTCATGATAGTGAACTGATGGAACAGGATCAGTAACGTGAACAGTTCAGGAGGCTTGAACCAGAACAGGTGCTTTAGCTTGAGCTGGAACTTGTCCTGTAGCTTGAGCTGGAACAGGCTGTGCAGCCATTGCTGGAACTTGTTCAGTAACCTTGTTCGGATGACAAGATGGCGGGATCAGATGACAAGATGGCGGCGCGGCAGTAGCACACAGCAGCCACTCCTGATCCAAAAAGGTGCATTTTTTGTGCTATTTGTGTCTTGGCACAACTCCGATGGCACATGGACACCGAAACAAACGGTGTTCATATATACCCACAAGAAACCTTACTGGCATTAAGGAATGCTGGAAAAGGAAAACCGACCTGCAGAATGACCTCTTGGAAACGCTACACGTCCTCGAGTTGTCGCAGAAAAAAGTCCTCTGCGTGGCCTTATGCCAGCAGCCAGGGGAGGGTCCGGACAACAAACAAAACAAAAGCGGAGTGTGAGGAAGCGTGCGGGGGTCCATGCAAGGCTAAAAGCTAGTCCTAGCTGGCTGGCTATACCATCCATAACACTTTCCAATATCTGCGCTCTGGACAATAAACTGGACTATATCCGACTCCAGAAGACTACCCAGCGCGAGTTTAGAGATTACTGTATCTTTGATTTCACAGAGACATGGCTCAGCGACAGAGTTCCGGACACTCTTAGCTGAGCTAACTGCATTTCATGCCAACAGGAAAGAAGCTCTATGCAGTATGACTCGCGGTGGTGGCCTGTGTGTTTACAATAACACGGAATGGTGCAAGAACTGGTATCCAGCTACTGCTCACCACTTGTGAAGTCTATGACAGATAGATGCAGACCTTTTTATTTACCCTGGGAATTCACCGGTGTGCGCAATGACGGAGTGTACATTCCCCCCCAGCGCTAATGCTAAGTATGCGCTCTGTGAGCTGCACAGGGATATTAGCGATATACAGAATGCACACCCCGATGGACTGTTTATCGTCGCCTGAGATTTCAACCATGCAAATCTCAAGCCAGTGCTCCCGAAATTCCATCAGTATGTGGACTTTGCAACAAGAGGGGCAAAACGCGCTGGATCTTGTTTACACAAACATTCCCGGCGTGAACCGCGATGAGCCCCGTCCCCACCTTGGCTACTCAGACCACATCACTGTTATGCTAATGCCAGCATACAGGCTGCTCGTCAGACGCACCAAGCCGGTTCTGAACCTGGCCTGCAGGAGCTATCTCTGCTCTTCAGGACTGTTTTGAAAACACAGAATGGCATATGTTCAGGGAGGCTGCAACCGAAGGTGACAACACCAACTTGGAGTAGTACACATCCTCAGTGACCAGCTACATCAACAAGTGTGTAGATGGCATCACTGCCTCATTACACGCCTAAACAGGAAGCCTTTAATGACTGCAGAGGTGCGTGAGCTGCTGAAGACCCATGACTCTGCCTTCAGATCAGGTGACAAGGCGGCCCTAAGAACAGCGAGGGCCAAACTGTCTCGGGCCATCAGAGCAGCAAAGCGGGAACATGGCCAGAGAATCCACAGCCACTTCCAGGACAGCGGCGATAGGCGGCGCATGTGGCAGGGTATCCTGGCCATTAGAGACTACAGGACAACTACACCCTTTTATCACAGTGATGCCTCCCTACCTGATGGAGGACCAAAACCGGTCCACAGCCGATGCCATTGCCACCACCCTACATCTGGCCCTCACACATATGGACAATAAGGACACCTATGTACGAATGCTGTTCATAGACATCAGTTCAGCATTCAACACAATCATTTCTCAGCACCTGACTGGGAAGCTGAGCCTGCTGGGAACCTCTCTCTGCAACTGTATCCTGGAATTCCTGACTGAGAGACCTCAGTTCGGATTAGGAACAGTATCTCCAGCACCACCACACTGAGCACTGGGGCCCCCCACGGCTGTGTGCTCAGTCCACTACTGTTCACTCACGACTGTGCAGCAACACACAGCTCCAAATACATCATCAAGTTCGCTGATGACACGACCGTGGTGGGTCTCAGCAGCAAGAACGACGAGTCAGCATATAGCGAGGAGGTGCAGTAGCTAAAGGAATGGTGCAAAGGATTTTGTAGGAAGGGGTGCTGCATGCTGATGAGCTCCTCTGAGAACACACGTGAAGGTTTGGTGAGCCACAGAATCATGCACCTTACCCAGATTGGTCTAAGAGCCGAGGCTCCACCAATCTCTCCCGGAGCAATCGGCAGAGGAGTAAGATAATGGTTGGAGTTTCCATCATCCCATCAAACGACTCTGTAGTCTCCAGCTCCCACTATCCAGTATGTAAGCTCAGACTTGGGTTCAGGCATAGTCATAGTCACATGCTCAGGTGAAGAATTGGACTCTGGCACATACCTGGACTCAGATCTGGAGCTGGACTTGGACACTATCACAGACTTGGATTCTAGCACCGACTAGTATTTGGACTCTGGTGCAGCAGTAGCCTCTTCTTTGGCCATTTGAGGAAGCTCGGGAGCGGAAGCCTCATTCTTGGCCTTTGGAGGGGGATCTGGGATGATTGGATTCACCTGTCTGTGTGATAGACATCAGTTCAGCATTCAACACAATCATTTCTCAGCACCTGACTGGGAAGCTGAGCCTGCTGGGAACCTCTCTCTGCAACTGGATCCTGGAATTCCTGACTGAGAGACCTCAGTCAGTTCGGATTAGGAACAGTATCACCACACTGAGCAGTGGGGCCCCCCACGGCTGTGTGCTCAGTCCACTACTGGTCACACTGTTGACTTACGCCTGTTAAGCAATGCACATAGGTCAAACCACATCAAATCCGCCAATGACACGACCGTGGAGTGTCTCATCAGCAAGAACGACGAGGCAGCATACAGCAAGGAGATGCAGCAGCTAACGGGCTGCTGCAAAGTCAACAACCTGTCTCTGAACGTGGACAAAACCAAAGAGATGATTGTTGACTGCAGATTAACACGGATCGACCACTGAACATCGTGGAGCTTGTCAAGAGCATCAAAGTCCTTGGTGTTGACCTGGCGGAGAACCTCTACTGGTACCTCAACACTAGCTCCAAGGTCAAGAATGCCCAGCAGCGTCTTTACTTCCTGCGAAGGCTGAGGAAAGCCCATCTCCTACCACCCATCCTCACCACCAGAGGGACTATTGAGAGCATTCTGAGCAGTTGCATCACTTTCTGGAATGGAAACTGCATCGTATCGGACCGCAAGACCCTACAGCGGATAGTAAGATCAGCTGAGAAGATTGTCGGAGTCTCTCTTCCCTCTATCACTGACATTCACCACACACGCTGCATCCGCAACGCCACCAGCATTTTGGACAACCGCACACACACACACACACACACACACACACACTCTTCACCCTCCTGCCTACTTGGCAAGAGATACCGAAGCATTCGGGCCCTCACTGATCGACTCTGTAATAATTTCTGCCCCCAAGCCATCAGACTCCTGAACACTTAGGGACTGGACTGACACACTCACACTTACACTTAAACACACACACAAACACACACACTCACAAATGTACACTCATCATCTAAAATTCTGCACCGTAGAAAAAAATGTTATTTTGCAAATCTTTACCTCTGCACACTATACTTGGATTATCCCTGTATTGTCTTGTCTCGTGATGTCTGCACTGGTTCGTGGCAGTGTTTTTGTCTTTTTGTGATACTCGTTATGTCTGCACTGTTTGCTGACTTGCACACTATGTTGTTTTTGCCATGTTTGCAGACATTGCACTTTATGTTGTCGTCTGTTGCACACGTGCACCTTTTGTACTTCTGTTGTCCTATCTGGATCACCGCGGTCCTACAGAAATGGTGTCTCCTTTTTCTGTACCACATGTATGTGGTGAAATAACAATAAAAGCCAGGTGAATTTGACAGGAACAGGCTCTGTGACTTGGACTGGAACAGATTCTGTGATGAGTACTGGAACAGACTCTGTGATGTGTATGGGACCATACTCTGTGACCAGGCTATGTGACCTCAACGTGAATTATCTTTGTGGCCTCAACGTGAACTGTCTCTGGGGCCTCAACATGAACAGACATTGCGGCACGGACAGAAAGGGTTCTGGCCCAGTGACTTGGACAGGAGCAAGCACTGGCTCTGGCCCAGTGACTTGGTCTGGAACAGGAACAGTAAAAAGCCCCATGTTATGGAAAGTGGTTTGACCGTTAGCGGGAACAGGAACAGAACCCATGTGAACAACCTTGGCAGGAACAGGAGCAGAACTAGGAACAAGAACAGACCAAATGTGAACAACCTTGGCTGGAACAGGAGCAGAGCTAGGAACAGGCTCCATGTGAGCAATCTTGGCTGGAACAGGAGCAGAACTAGGAACAGGCTCCATGAGAGCAACCTTGGCTGGAACAGGAGTGGAACAAGGAACAGGAGCGGGAGAACAGGGAGAGCGACTGTGACTTGAGCAGATTTTGACCCGTGTGTCAGCTCAGACTTGGGTTCAGGCATAGTCATGCTCAGGTGAAGAATTGGACTCTGGCACATACCTGGACTCTGATCTGGAGCTGGACTTGGACACAATCACAGACTTGGATCCTAGCACCGACTAGTATTTGGACTCTGGTGAAGCACACACACAAACACACACTCATCAACACGTGCACCTTTTGTACTTCTGTTGTCTTATCTGGATCACCGCGGTCCTAGAGAAATGGTGTCTCTTTTTACTGTACCACATGTATGTGTTGAAATAACAATAAAAGCCACTTGTACTTGACAGGAACAGGCTCTGTGACTTGAACTGGAACAGATTCTGTGATGAGTACTGGAACAGGTTCTGTGCCCTCTACGGGAGCAGACTCTGTGATGTGTATGGGACCATACTCTGTGACTTGTATGGGAACAGACTATGTGGCCTCAACGTGAACTGTCTCTGGGGCCTCAACATGAACAGACATTGCGGCATGGACAGAAAGGGTTCTGGCCCAGTGACTTGGACAGGAGCAAGCACTGGCTCTGGCCCAGTGACTTGGACTGGAACAGGAACAGTTAAAAGCCCCATGTTATGGAAAGTGGCTTGACCTGGAGCGGGAACAGGAACAGAACCCATGTGAACAACCTTGGCTGGAACAGGAGCAGAACTAGGAACAAGAACAGACCAAATGTGAACAACCTTGGCTGGAACAGGAGCAGAACTAGGAACTGGCTCCATGTGAGCAACCTTGGCTGGAACAGGAGTGGAACTAGGAACAGGAGCGGGAGAACTGGGAGAGCGACTGTGACTTGAGCAGATTTTGACCCGTGTGTCAGCTCAGACTTGGGTTCAGGCATGCATGGTCACATGATCAGGTGAAGAATTGGACTCTGGCACATACCTGGACTCTGATCTGGAGCTGGACTTGGACACTATCATAGACTTGGATTCAAGCACCGACTAGTATTTGGACTCTGGTGCAGCATTAGCCTCTTCTTTGGCCATTTGAGGAAGCTCGGGAGCGGAAGCCTCATTCTTGGCCTTTGGAGGGGGCTCTGGAGCGGTTGCCTCCTTTTAAAACGCATCATAGAACAACCCAAGTGCTTTACCAAAATCTTTAGGATTTTGTTGTAAGGGGTGCTGCATACTGATGAGCTCCTCTGTGAACACACGTGCAGGTTTGGTGAGCCACCGAATCATGCTCTTTACTCAGATTGGGTCTGAGAGCCTAGACTCAACCAGACTCTCCCGGAACAATCGGCAGAGGAGTAAGAATATGGTTGGAGCTAACCAGTTTTCTGGAATGGAAACTGCATTGTATCGGACCGCAAGACCCTACAGAGGATAGTAAGATCAGCTGAGAAGATTGTCGGAGTCTCTCTTCCCTCTATCACTGAATTTCACCACAAACGCTGCATCCGCAATGCCACCAGCATTTTGGACAACCGTACACACATACTCTTCACCCTCCTGCCTACTGGCAAGAGATACCGAAGCATTCGGGCCCTCACTGATCGACTCTGTAATAATTTCTGCCCCCAAGCCATCAGACTCCTGAACACTTAGGGACTGGACTGACACACTCACACTTACACACACGCACATACACACACACACACTCACAAATGTACACTCATTATCCACCTCTAAAATTCTGCGACGTAAAAAAATTGTTATTTTGCAAATATTTACCTCTGCCATTTTGCACACTACACTTGGATTATCCCTGTATTGTCTTGTCTCGTGATGTCTGTACTGGTTCGTGGCAGTGTTTTTGTCTTTTTGTGATACTCATTATGTCTGCACTGTTTGCAGACTTGCACACTATGTTGTTTTTGCCATGTTTGCAGACATTGCACTTTATGTTGTCGTCTGTTGCACATGTGCACCTTTTGTACTTCTGTTGTCTTATCTGTAGCACCACGGTCCTAGAGAAATGGTGTCTCTTTTTACTGTACCACATGTATGTGTTGAAATAACAATAAAAGCCACTTGAACTTGACAGGAACAGGCTCTGTGACTTGAACTGGAACAGATTCTGTGATGAGTACTGGAACAGGTTCTGTGCCGTCTACGGGAGCAGACTCTGTGATGTGTATGGGACCATACTCTGTGACTTGTATGGGAACAGGCTCTGTGGCCTCAACCTGAACTGTCTCTGGAGTCTCAACATGAACATTGACAATGATCATGACGTTCTCTCTTTTGAATAACAGTCTGTCTCCGCAAAGCTGGTCAGACTCACCTGATGGTTTTTTTCACCAAAACAGACAAAATTCCAGCTACTTGTGATATCCCATCTTCATCACCATAATTCAATTCAATTCAATTTTATTTGTATAGCACTTTTAACAACAGACATTTCCCAAAGCAGGTTCACAAAAGTATTTAAATTATGAATATATACTTATGAATTTATACATTGATCTATATTTATACCTAATGAGCAAGCCTGTGGTGACAGCGGCAAGGAAAAACTCCCAAAGATGCAAAAGGATGAAAACTTGAGAGGAACCGGACTCAAAAGGGATCCCATCCTCATTTGGGTCACACTGTATAGTGCAATTACAACTAACGCACTTTAGTGCTAGGGTCAAGTTTAGAGTGCAAGACTGTTCGTGGTGATTTGAGTCCTATGCCATTATAGCAGAACCGCTCATATCAACGGCAGTCCAATGACATCATCACAGTTCTAGGTGTATGTTGAGGCAGTTCATATGGTGTCATATTTAACAGGAGCAACTGTTTTCCAACTGATAACTCCAATCAGGAGTAGGACACCAGGCTGGATCAGGCAGGCCCGGAAAGCAGAAGGGGTCAGGATCACCGAATTCTCAGGACTAGCATGTGCAGCTCGACAGAGAGACAGAGAGGGAGAGAGAAGAGAAAAAGCAGGTTGTTAGGTATGGTCATGGTCACCTAACGGTAAGGAACAGAGTATATTGTGTACTTAGTGCAAGCAGAAACTTCGGCAAGGCCGAATATGACAAAAAGGTAGAGCCAGAAGGTATAACAGACATGAGGGCGCCCTGGGACATAAAGTGGCCAGCCACTCCAAAGTCAACATTCCTGAGTGAATGTGCGAGAGTGGGTGCCAACAGCATCCAAACATCCCAGTTTACCAAAACATTCTATGCCTGAGAACCCCCAAGATCTACTCCTTTACCTAGACGAAGGTTATTAACAAAAGGCTTGGCTAAACATATACGGTTTCAGCCTAGATTAAACATTGAGACTGTGTCTGAGTACCGAACACTAACTGGAAGGCTGTTCCATAACTAAGGGGCTTTGTTAGCGAAAGCTCTGCTTCCTGCTGTAGCCTTCACTTCTCAAGGCAGTAACAAATAGCCTGCACTTTTTGATCTATGTAGGCATGGGGGGGTCATAAAGGACCAGAAGTTTGCTCAGGTACTGAGGTTCGAGACCATTCAGTGCTTTATAGGTCAGCAGTAGTGTTTTATAATCTGTGCGAAATTTGATTTTGAGCCAGTGCAGTTTAGATAGTGGTGATGTGCTCATATTTTCTTGTTCTAAGGATCCCTTGCTGCTGCATTTTGGACTAATTGGAGCTTGTTTGTGCTTCTATTGGAACATCCAGACAGTAAGGCATTACAATAATCTTACCTAGAGGTAACAAAAGCATGAACTAATTGTGATGGAAAAATCAGGAAAACTTGTTTTGATTGACACTCAGGACTCCTTGATAAGCAGGCAGACAGATTTTATTCTTTATTCATGCATGCAGTCTCTCCTGTGAGAGTAAGACACAGAAAGAGCTCACTTCCTCTTTCACACTGAGCTTGAATAGGAAGCTCAAGACACGATCTAGTTTTGATACAAAATGTTTTTATACTCTTTCAATAAGTAAAATACCATCACAAACCAGTTCTGGTGAGACAGTGTTTGTACAAAATGTTATCGCTCAATTCCTGTCATGACACTGTCAGGATGGGGGTTAGACGCACACACGCTCTCACACACAAACACACAGTCACACACACACTGTCAGAGAGGGAGAGAAACATAGATAAGCTCTCCTTTGTGTATCACCCCCAATATGCAGGACTAGTAGAAAGAGCAAATGAAACAATTAGAGCCAAACTAACCCAAACTTGTCAGGTGACAGGGTTGAATTGAGTAGCTGCATTACCCCTTGTACTGATAAAATACTAAAAAAAAAAAAACATAGCACACATTTGACACCACATGAAAATGCTTACAGGAAGAGAAATTCTAATCCCATAAACATGACTTGAGTATCTAGGCCCACAGCTAGAACAACTAGAAAATGTAATGTCAAACCTTGATAGAACAGAGAGAACACACAGTACATAGATAAAATATGTGCGTCAGCAATTGTTAAAGATTGTTGAGTCAAAGCTTAAGACCAGTCTGACCCATACTGGTCTAAGTGGCCTTGAGGTTAATGTGTGAATTTAATAATTAGTTGGATATCTAATGTCAATGAAGGGAATTAAAATGAGAGATAACATAATATTAACCAATTAGAGCAGGCCAAAATGTCACACCTTAGGTTTATTTTTCAGTGTTCACTCTCAATATTAACCTCCTTTATTGCTTAGGTTTACCTTTGTAATAAAGTTTATTGTTGATTCTAAGACGTTTTGGTTTTCTCGCTTATCCTGCAAGTCTCCACAAGAAAAACAAAACTGAAGGCAAAAACTCCACAAACAGGCAGGTGGCTGCAGTTACAGCCTGGCAAAGGGAGGAAATTAAAAATATAAAAAATTTGTATCCAAGTATTAAAAATGATCCTCATGTTTATGATTATGTTAGCTTGTTACTTTTGAGCCTGAGAAAATGGAGGAATAATATAAAACATGTCTGTAATTCCTAAATGGTTAATGCGGTATTTATACGCAAAATCTTTATTTCAAATCCATTTTAGTGGTGTACAGAGGCAAAATTACAAAAAAAGTGACTGACCTCACTAATGCTCTTGTAGCTGAATGAAAGCAAATCCCCACAGCCACGCTCCAAAATATTTCAGCCACATAGTGTACATTGCGACCCCCATATCTGCAGGGGGTACATTCCACTATGAAACCTTCTCACACATGTGTGAGGGGGTTTGATGGTACATGAAAGTTTGGTAGTGCGTTTGATGTTTGCAGTTTCTCATTGGCTTTAATTTTGCCAGTTAGTTTCACCATCCCTGATTGGCTTAAAATATTTTCATGGGTAAAGCCTTCCCTAATCCCCTAATATATGTTTCATTCAAAATGGCTGCCACAAGTAATTTAAGCGGCGAATTGGTAAATGTTTTCACCTACTGGCTGACATTTTAAATTCAGAACAAGAAATGATGATGTCCTATGCCATCAATGAAATGAGGCTTTCTGCTCCCAGTTCCGTAGATAACGAAGTACATCATCTGTTTAATTTGGAGGGAGTCAATGGTACTGGAAACTGCTCTTCATCCGTGCACCACTTTAAAATACAGGTATCAAACACAACGGTATTTTCTGGCTTGGCTGCAGACAACATCATTCAGAGAATAAGGAATGGAGCATTTCAATGTTGATGGTAGATTTAATTCTATATTGTGTTTTGAATTGGACATTTCACTGTTTTAATTTTGTAATGTATTTATTGTGCTATCACCAGTGTTTTGGGAGGTACTGGTAGGTTGAGTGTTGGGTCTCCCAGGTTAGACCCTGCTGAGTTCTGGAATAGGATACTAGAACATAAAATCTTGCTCCTTTGATACGAGTACAACAGGAAAAATAGGATTCACTATAGATTTTGTTCGTTGAGCGATAAGTGATTGTAAACATGAAATAAGAACTGGAACACAACAAATAGTCAAAAGGAAAATCACAATGAT
>JAQQZX010187893.1:0-18835 GCA_030068355.1 Notoglanidium maculatum
GAAGACGTGGTCCAGCTGAAGCTCCAGGTAAGTCCATAATGCTGTTCTGCCTGATCTTTAGCTTATTAATTACATTATAAACAAAAAAGCAAACCGATACATTACCGTAACATATCGATGACACTTTAGTACTATAAAGGCCCTCTGATGTTATTACAGGCCACCAGAAGAACTACAGTGCTGTGCTAAATTCTTCAGCACATTTTTTTTTCCAATACAAATTTTGTCTTTTTTATGTCTTCTGCATTATTGCATAAGTAAAAAGAGAAATTTTTAGATTTACAAAATTGCATGTCAGTTAAAAAGTAACATAATAATAGACCACTTTTCAGACAAAAAATATATATAATGAAGGCAATCAGGGATTATCTGGAATGGGATTTTCAACAGGCACATGTGGATGTAATGATCAGGTGTCCACATACTTTTGGCCCTATAGTGTATGAAAATAACTGAGTGTAGTTCAGCAGCTCTACACTTGAACCATCAACACTTCTGTAGCAGATCCTCTAGTTTATTTTATCCCAATTTTTACAGTGTTACGTAATTTATCATTTTCAATAATACAACTCAGGTGCAATGTTAAATAACTCCATGCATAGTTAAAAATGAACTCTATAGGAGTTGAGACACTTCTCAATGACACCAACACTCTTATGCTATTGATTCCTTTAGAGTTAATTAAATATTTTTACAGTGTCAGTTCAACCCTTTTTTTGTCTTTTTTTCTCAGTGACTGACAGGAGTCAGTCGTCAACCTGTACAGCGCTCACCCAGAGTCCTTACTGATGCTGAAAAGCAGGACGCTACACTCAGAGAGGTGGAGGACATTGCAGCAACTCTGAGAGACAGAAGCTCAAGCTTAAAGCAAATATGCCAATCACTGCAAAGTGTGAAAAACAGAAAAAAGGGAAAATAAAGCTTGCTTTGTGAAATGAATAGATGGTGGTATTTCTGTTTTGTCAGAAACCTTTGCTTTACAGATGCATGATGAGGCCCTGATGTGCAGTAACTGTAACTGTAACTCGGGTCTTTATTTAGGGCTCTTGGGCCTTTTAAGGGTCTGCTAGAGTGGACTTTAGCCAAGTCTTTAATGGGTATATTATATCCCCTAGACAAAAAGTGGTATTACCCTATCACTCTGATAAAATAATGTAAATTATTTGCATATATACCAATCAACCATACACGGTTCCACTAGCCAACCTCAGACCCACAAAACTATGATGAAGAATAAGAGAATCATGTATTTTCACCATTTTCAATAATATTGCACCACAATCATAAGCATTATAAAGATGCGTATTAACAATTGCATCCATTTGTGTATTATTAATTAGGTATTATATATTATATTTGTATTGCTATAAATGAAACTACATGCATTGTAATAATAAATATTTAATTAAATATTAAGTTAAATGTCAAATAAGTGGAAATAAGTGAAAATTCATAGAGGTTTTCTGAATAAAGGTATAAGTGTGCTTAATCTGATTTTTTTAGCTGATAATTTAGCAAATTGACAATGTCTATTTTCATGGAGCACTGGATTTAACAATAATGATATCCAATTATGATAATGAGCCCCATTCGACCCTTGCAACTGATCCAGAATGAAGCTGCACGACTCGTTTTCAACCTTCCCAAGTTTTCCCACTCCATTGCTACTCTCCCCTCACTGGCTGCCCACATAAGATTCAAAACACTGATGCTTGCCTACAAAGCCAAAAATGGACCAGCACAAACTATCTCAAAGCACTTATCACACCCCGCACTGCACCACGCTCCCTCCGATCCTCCAGCACGGCTCGACATGTTCCACCATCTCTCAAGGTACAAGGAAGACATGCATCTAAACTCATCTCTGTTTTGGCACCTACAGTAGGTGGTGGAATGAACTTCCCCTAGATGTCCGAACAGCTGAGTCTTCAAATAAAGACCAACCTCTTTTGGAATTACTTGGACTAGCACTTATTTATTCTTCACTTAAAAAAAAAAACCTTTCTGTATTACTTGCCAACAGTTTTTAGTGTGATAGTATTCTTAGCCCAGGTCCTAGTGAGCCAGTATCAGAATATATTTACTGATCAAGACTTCAAAGCACTTATGTAAGTCGCTCTGGATAAGGGTAACTGCTAAATGCTCTAAATGTAAATATCCTGCTTAAACCACAAACTACTTCACTCATTTATAGGGATCCAAGATCAAGTTTGGCAAAAACGCTATATGCATATAAGTATAATTTTTGCTACAATGTCGAAAGCACACCGTTGTACAGGATGTCTGTATGCTGTGGCTAAAAGAGTTCCCTTCACTGGAGTTAAGAGTCTCAAACCTGTTCCAGCATGACAATGCTGCTGTGCACAAAGCAAGATCCATAAACACATGGTTGGCCAAGTTTGGTGTAGAAGAACTCAAGTGGCCTGCACAGAAACCTCAATCCCACTAAACACCATCAGGATGAATACTTGGAATACAAACTGTTCAGTAGGCCTTCGTGCTCTACATCAGTACCTGACCTCACTACTGCATAGCTTGTCTGTGCATATTCTCTTTTAGAGTTCTTTTGTTCCCTTCCACATTTCATAGACATGCTGGTTGGTGGACTACCATGCTAATTTGCGTCTAAGTGTAAAGTAAATGAGTGTGTGTGTGTGTGTGTGTGTGTGTGTGTGTGTGTGTGTGTGTGTGTGTGTGCACGTGCATGCACACATGCATGGCCCTTTCATGCTTTTCTAGTGTTCACAGAATAGGCTCACAGTCCACTGCAGCTCTCATGAAGATTAAATGGTTACAGAAGAGGAATAAATGAATGAATGAAGTTGAAAAGTTGTATCTCATTTCACCCTAAAAGGGCTCTATATCACAGAATTGTCAGTTCCTTAGAATTCCAAGGCCCTCAATATATGAATGCAAACAAAACCCAATTTAATCTTAGATTTGTACGGGTTAATTTTTTTTTTTTTGCCCATGCACACCTGCAAACAGCTTGTCCACTTTATCATGTTGGCTGTCTGTATGGCACTTAATATTTTTTTGCTTTATGTGCTCGGTCAGCTCCAGGTTGAAGCATGACTGCCACCTTGTGGCCGTTGCCTACATTTTCTAACAACAGGCTAATCCAAGATCATGACTATGCTCTTTCTTAGAGAGTATAAATAAAAGAAAAGTCATGATCTTATGTGGGCATAAATAGTAATGGTTTAGTGGAAGTCATTTACCAGAAGGACTAGTAAAGTCCACGTAAAAAAGGTAGTTAATACGTAATTAAGAATAATTAACAAAGAGTCGTAGTTTGATGTTGATAAAATAGAGAGGGTGAAAAGAAGTCTAAGTGTTATATTTGGTTAAGTCTTTTCTAAATAGTAACGTTAGCTACATTAATAATGATTTGTTGAATAACCTGTAAATCCAAAACACATTTGTGTACATGTGAGATGTTGTGCTCAGGATATTTTCCAGGTGATAGACTAATCTGTGTTGAGCGTCATAGAGGAGTGGTCCAGTCACGTGACACCGCAAACGCGCACTGCTGTACTAAGCAGTATAGTATGCAGTACAGTTAGCATACACTGACGGGCTTCCGCGTACAAAAGCCTACTACACTGTTTAGTACTCAGGTGTGCGCTCCAGCTGTGTGGAATCGAATTTCACTTCCTGTTTCACAGGTATCGGGACGCACCTGCGGGGAAAAGAGGACGTCATTTGTGCCTTGAAACGTCGAACGAAAGTTCATTTATTTTTCCGTTCATATCGCCGCTTCTGTTGGAAATAAAGGAGGAAGATTTTGAAGGGAGAGTTCATCGAGTGAAGCAGTTTTAGGAGAGACGTCTGAAGCTGAACTGAACAGGCAAGACGCCTTGACATTGTCCGTTTCGCTCATAGGCCTGGGATCAAAATACTTTCAGAGGCTTTAACCCTTCTGTTCTAGGGTAATAGTGTAGTAAATGATAAAAACAAAAAAAAAGTGAATAGTTTTAATCAGTCTGCTCAATATTAATTAAGTAGTTAAGTAATTAATATATATATCCTATATGCTATATTGACGATTTGCTGATTAGTCAGGGCACAGTGGTGATGTGTTTAACACTGTTGCCTCACTCCAAAGAAGGTTCTGGGTTCGAATCTGGGGCTTTCTGTGTGGGATTTACATGTTCTCCCCATGCCTGTGTGGGTTCTCTCTGGTTTCCTCCCACAGCATAAAGACATGCAGATTAGGTCAACTGGTCACTCTAAATTGGCCGTAGGTGTGAATGTCAGTTGGTCAGCTGATTGGTAAGTCAGCTGGAATTGGTTCCTTCCCCACGACCCTTAACGGATAAGAGGTATGGATAGTTAGGTCTGTCTGCTCAGTGTAATACTAAGAAGCCTTGAGTTTGTGTTTGTTGGTTTGCCTTCAGAGAACTCCAAGAGAAGATGTTGGCTCCCTGTAGGATCTGTGTGTTCGTCATCACCACGTCGCTACTGCAGACTCTTCTCCTGGCCCAGAACCTTCGAGAACAATGCTTTGACAAGTTTACAAAAGGAAAGGAAGACTTCGTTTTAGACACAGACGTGTCCGTGAAGAATGGCGCAGAGTTCCTCGAATCTCCACAAGTCACCGGAGTGCAAGAGTGTGTGTCTGCGTGCTGCAAACAGTCCAGCTGTAACCTGGCCTTAATGGAAAACGGAGCTCAAGAGGGGACCATCAAGTCCTGCTTCCTATTCAACTGTTTGTATAAGCAGAAGAAAGCGTGCAGCTTTGTCCGAAAGAAGGGTTTCAGCAACCATGTACTCACCTCTGTTTTTGAAAGCTACCTGAAGGAGTACAATCCAGGTAAATGTGAAGAAGAAAAGTGTGGTTTGTTTTCGTTTGTTTTTAATTCAACTTGTAGAGAAAGAAGCTTATAACTCCGATGACAGGCTGTTGCTGTACACAGCTGCATTCTGTGTTGGTGATTTACAAAATGTTTAGTTGTCATAATGCCCAATAACATAAAAATAGCTACCATGACAACCAAACAAATAAATAAGTAAAATGAAATAAATAAATTAAATAATTAAGTTAATTGGGGGAAAATACATGTAATTAAATATATATGACATTACTTTAAATGTAATCTAAAATTGAATATTAAAAAATACTTTTAAAGAAGTAAATGAACACCATATCATTCACAATGATTTAAGTGCAATCTAATATTGGCGATTAATAAGGGAGTTTTTTTGCTTGTTTGTTTGTTTTCCCCCTCCCCTTAAAATTTCCCCGCTGTGTTGCCATGAACAGCTTCCATTCCAGGATACCCCAGATGGTTCACTAACACTTTTTTGCTAAAAAGGCATTAGAATATTTAAGTAAATACTTGACATTCAGGTGTTGAACTTTTTGTAATATGTTTCTTATGAAACCACTATCATGTAAAGATATCTAAAATGTAATCCAATTTTGTCAAATGAGTCCTCACGATAGAGTCCTGATTGTGAAATCACATCAATCACTCACATCCTTGTAACGTCTTTGCTTTAAATGTTTTGCTTTGTTTGTATCCTGCTTGTATCCTCTGGTAAGTGTTCTTAAAAAAAAAAAAAAAAAAGTTCCTGTAATTCAAGATTCCCCCTGCCCTTCCTGGTGAAATACTCGTGAAGAGCACACGTATGCGTACGTGCCTTAGACCTGTGACAACTTGTTTGATTGTGGACCATAACAACCTGCTCTTGCTACTAATCTTTAAAATTCTCATCTTTACCATTTGCTTTCTTGTGTTGGGCAGGTGAGAAGGATCACCCTCCTAAGGCAGTGGCAGGACAGGACCGAGTGGTGCAGCCTAACGACATTGTGACGCTCAATGGCATTGAGAGCAAGGATGACAACAAAATTGTTCAATTCGAGTGGGTGCAGGTGTCTGGAAACCCCACAGCTGTTATCGAGGTTTGTTACCTTTCTCATCACGCTTCGTGTTCTGCTGCTGCATTAGTAGAAAGACAGGAGTTGTTTATGGTTTTCAAAAGACTGTTGCCTTGTTAAATAGCATGCTACATTATGTAAACTCATTAAGATTAACTCCTAAAGCTATTACATGAGATAAGGTATCTGTCTGATTCTACCTCATGTTCATCTCGCACATTTCAAGCACAGTTGTAGATATGGACCTCTGGTTCGTTTCAGAAAACCACCTTTGCAGATGAAGTGAGGGTGTCCAACCTGTTTGCTGGAGTGTATAAGTTCAGGCTGACCGTCACAGACGACGCTGGCCAGTCTGACTCGGCAGAGGTCACGATCTTGGTCCTCACACCCGAGCAGTCACGCCGTGAGTATTTATCTGAACATCAACCTCCTATGAGCTGTCTCTGAAGCTTGCTCTTTTAAGCGAGTTCACTCAGTTTATGCCGTGTTGTGTTTCAAATGCAGATGTTAGATGCAGTTAGTACGTATTGTTTTTAAACATTGATTGATATGAACCTATGATGTTCTCCCTGGGTTCCTGGGGGATTCAGCCGGGTTCGCTATCCAAAAACATACCTGTAGGCAGATTGGCTACACTCAATTTCATCTAGATATGAATGAGTTGTGAACGTGTGTATGCATGGTGCACTGGGATGGACTAGTTTCCCATCTGAGGTGAATTCTCCCACCTTGCGTTCTTGGGATCAGTTCCAGATTCACCATAACCCTGACCGATCGTTACTGAAGATAAGAAAGAAACTGTTCAACCTGAAAGTGGAAATTCATTTCCAAGCTTTCATATTACACATGTTGCTCTTGCCATCTTGTTCCTTTAGTCAAATCAATATTTAAAATCAACAGTCCAATCATTATTGAATGTTTTGAATAACATTCTCCTCACAGTAAGAAGGTTCCAGGTTCGAACTTCGCAGCTGACTGGAGCCTTTCTGTGCAGAGATTGTACGCAGTGTGTGTGTATATAAAATTTAAAGCACCTAATTTATTCACGTCCTAATCGCCTGATTCAGATTCGTTTCTTGGCAGAGGATTCTTCTTGGTTTTACACACAGCCTAATGCAAGCAAAGGCTTTTTTTGGAGAAATTTGTATGAATCGCATATGTAAAGGCATATGGTGAAGAGCACCTAGTTTTATGTCTCTTAGTCTGTTGACTTGTATTTGGAAATATTTTTAAATTACAACTGAGCCGAAAAACACTTCATAAATTGGCTTACTTGACTATTTTATTATTTAATTGGTCATTCTTGTCAGCTGGGTATTGCCAAATCTTTAGAAATTGTCCATGTAGAAACAGAAGAACTGTCATTTTTGCATCCATTGCTAATTTGACGGGTGATGATGATGGATGACCAGCTTTCGTTCATCGAAGAATCTGTGGCCATGTTTTCATGTGTTGCTTATATAATATAACCCTTTACGCATTTTTGTTGGAAGTGCCTTGGTTATGTTTAGTTTCCTACATACAATTAACTCAATTTAAGTGTTAAGAACCTTAACATTTAAGGTGAAATTCCACTCTAAATTAATATAAGACTCAGTAACTAGATTAACTAAATATTGGAAAACTAACTAGAGAAACTTGGTCATTTATGTAAAATTGTAGTATATCACAACCTAATTACCATAATCAAATTTAACTAAGTATAAATATACTAAGGATCTTGAGGTCTAGAGTAGTAAAAGGTGGTCCACTGTGTCAAAAGAAAGCAGAAATGAGTCTTGATTTGCGATATGCTTTCGTCTTTGAGGCAGTAAAACTAGTCGAGCTGGTTTTTTTTTTTTTTTTTTTTTGCTTGAGTTTCACAAGCAGTGAAAGAGAAGCCAGTCACCCATCTTTGTCTCATGTGCGTGAGATTCGATGCATACTCGTTGATGAGTTAGCGTCACTTCACTTCTTCATTTATGTGGTGAGCCATTTTGATGAGAAAGCATGAAATTCTGTTTACTGCTGGTCTGATTAAGCCTTTTCTGTTGGTCTTCTGAGGATTATATATATTTTTTCTCTATTTTTGTTAGACTTTCTATTTAGATCACTTTATTAATCCCAGAGTGAAATTCACACATTACAGCAACAGCAAAATAATTGTGTATGCAGTAAGAAGTAATACTAAAGAGTACTAAAAGAAACCTATACAGTAAGATTATAAATAGTATTAAAAATAACTGTAAACACCAATTTTCTGAGACAACGTAAGTGTAAGAACAAAGCGAGTAGTAACAACAGTTATGCAGCAAAGTAGACATGATCAGCAGAGCATTCACAAGAATTTGTATAGTGCAATTATATATTGAAGCAATGCACTAAACAGAGTGCCACCAAGTGCAGAAATGCAAACAGATGTCTGATGATCTTATTCTAGAAATAGGCTATAAATCACAATAATGACCGGCACATGCAACAACAGAGTAGTATAAGCTCTCCAACAACTTGGTATAAGTTTTAAAGGACCTAAGCACCTTCAGAAAGTAGTCTGCTCATCCCCTTCCTTTACACAGCTCACATGTTGACCTTCCTGTCCAGCCTGTTGTCTAGCTGGACACGAAGGTATTTGTACATTTTAACCAGCTCAACATCATGTCCCATGATGTTTACTGGTCGTTCTTCCTAAAGTTGACCATTGTCATATTGGTCTTGCTACATTGAGGAGCAGATGGTTCTTTTCACACCACTCAACAAATTTGCCTACCAGGTCCCTCTATTCCCCTTCCTGTCCAAGCTTGATGCACCTGACCACTGCAGAGTTTCTGCAGGTGACAGAGGTCTGACTTGGACTGGAAGTCTGTGGTGTACTGGATAAAGAGGACTGGGGCTAGCATAGTTCCCTGTGGTGCTCCAGTGCTGCCCAGTAGCCTCTCAGACAGACAGCTCCCTAGCGACATGAAGTGAAATCGGACTGAGAGGCATGGAGCATGTGACCCTGGAGATCATGGAGGCGTCAACCTACATTCTGCCCATCTTCTCACTTGGCAGAAGTTGCATTATGTTGAATGTACCTGAGAAATCAAAGAAAAGAAGTCTAAGAAATCATGCAATGAGTTATCGAACACTGTGTAATGGAGCTTAAATGGTGGCTGTACACGAAACATTTCTATGCAGTCAAAATATATAGAATTTCATTTAAATTCTGCTTCGCATCCAAAATGTAGCCTATTATCTGTCTCTGTGTTCCATCCCTTTTTTTCCCCCTGTCTTGTTGCTGATTGTGTTGTGTTTTGCTCTCGGCAGTTGCTAGTTTCTAAAGAGAAGAACAGCTGTATGACTAAAGGCTGTTGACACTGTTGGTTGTCAGATGGCGCATTATTATGTGAATATTAGTGTTTTAATATACATTGAAGTATTTGTCTTGTGTGCCACACATTACCAGTTAATCATAAAATCCTTTTTTATTTTTTAGTCATTTGCCCAGTGTTCTTTGGAAGTCTAAAAATAGACCAGTGCAGATGTGTGGTCTGATCTCATCAGCTCTGCTCTGCTCCTTCTTTCTCACGCTATTATCATCATGCAGTTATAAGCCATTGCTCACGCATCACATGCTTGGAATATGGTGTTAACTGCTCCAGAATGAGTTGAGTAGAATGAGAGATATGGTTTAGCATGATCAAGTGTTTAATTAACATCGACATTTGCTGATTATATATTATTTAAAACTGGAAATAAACGCAAGGTCTCAGAATTTTTGAAAAATGTAGCATTTTCTGAGGGTGTCATCACTTCCGTTGAAGCATGTGTTCAGATGACACGCTGATGGATTAGATAGATATATAGACAGAGTCGTGGGTGGTTTGATACAAAATGTCTTATGTTCTATGTTTAACATATCTAGGTGTGAATAAAAGCTGAAACGCTGATCTGTTTTCTCATATTCATCTTTTGATCTCACACACGGCTTCACTGCTCTGTCAAGACGTCGACTTTGCTGTTCCAATACTTTTGAAGGGGAAGATGGATGGATGGATGGATGGATAGATAGGTAGCTAGATCGATCAAGTAATTGATCAATCGCTCCATCCATCCTTGTGGTTTGATTGCTCCTCTGTTGTTCCTAACCATCTGAACTGATATCCAAATTAAACCTTGGCAAAGTTGCAACACCTCCCATTAACTTGTACTTGTCCAACAAACTCTTCTTATGTTGTGCACAGAGAATCTACTAGCTGTGGTCAATCATGATCACTAATAAGAAGTTAAAAGTCCTTGGCCTTGGCAAGTTAAAAGACATTTTAAAACTCTCAGCACCACTGACTTAACCTAAGTGGGAGCATGTATATTTTTGACCCGGTCACAATAAATTAAAAGTTGTGCACCATGTAATTTTTTCCCCTAATAACGATGTACAGCGCCAGTCAAAAGTTCAGACACACCTTCTAATTCAATGGTTTTTATTTTTATTACTTAAGACACTTAATGTCTTGGGGTAATTATGGACTGTTGTTTCTCTTCACTTGGTTAAGCAGTTCTTCACATAATATGGATTACTACAGCTGTTGAACAGGGCTATTTACCGTATACCAACACAGCCTCAACACAACACAACTGATGATCTCAAATACTTTAAACAGGCAAGAATTTCCACTACTGAACTTTTGCCAGGACACACCTGTTAATTGAAAAGCATTCCAGGTGTCTACCTCATGAAGCTGGTTAAGATAATGCCGATAGTGTGCAAAGCGGTCCTCAATGTAAACAGTGGCTGTTACTCTTATTTTTTAGAGTAGTTGTGTTGTCCTGATCCTATATCTTTTCTCCTTTTTTTCTAAATACTATATGGATGCAATTTTGTATCCCAATAAATAAATTCTCAAAAAAAAGGTCAACTTTGAAGAATCTAAAATATGAAGCATGTTTTGTAACACTTTGTAACTTACTATATAGTTCCATATGTGCCATGTATGTTGTTTCACAGTTTGATGACTTCAGTATTGTTGCGCAATGTAGAAATTAATCAAAATACATAACAACCTATGAATAAGTAGGTGTGTCCAAATTTGACATTTACTATATGTTTTACAATCATTCTCCCCCAGAAAAAGAAATCACTGAAAGCCCAATTTTACCATGACATTCATGCCCATGATGACTGTATATAAACTTCTGACTGTAACTGTAGATAGATAAATTAGAGAATGATTCATAAATACTTTATGTTCTATATATGTTCAAAATCTCATGTTTTGGTAACCTTCTTCCTCCAAAACTTTAAGGAATATTAGCTGTAGGTGGACCACTATTCTACTAGCATGTTTTTAAAAATAACCAAGGTAATTCAACCAAAAACCTTTTATATTGTGGTAAATACAGCCATCAGAATTAGAGAACAGTAACCATTATAGCAGTAAAGAAGCTTACAAATGAAATTTCTGATGGTTACAGCTTTCAAAAATAAGTAGAATGTTTAGAGGCCCTTGGCGTGAATGACTTCAGCACATCTGTGCCCACAGGACATCACCAGTTTCTCACATTTCTCTGGTTTGATCTTTTTCCAGTCTCTTCCATAGTTCATGAACAGTGATGTTTTTTTTTTTTTCAGCCATAACATAGTTGTAAATGATCTTCCAGTGATTCTCAACCTGTTTCAGATCAGGACTGGCCATTTCATTATTTCAGTGTTCTCAGCTTCAAAGATGTGCTTTACAGCTTTTGCAGTGTGACAAGGGGCATGGTCTTGCATAAAAATTGTTGGCCGATTGGGAGATGCTCACAGGGAAGGAACCGCATGTTGTCAGATGAGGTTCTTATAAACATTAGCATTTACCTTGCCATGTAGCTGTCTAAGAGGTCAGTCTTTCCCCAGTTTGGTGCTGAACATAGTTTCCCATCTAACAAAATTAAATTTGCTCTCATCACTAAAGTGAACTTTGCACCGACAACATGCTCTTCAGCAAAGATTAGTCTAGCCTTTTGATTCTTTCTGCTGATTAGAAGCTTGGTCACAGCGGAGTGGGCTTTCAGTCTGAATTCTCTTCGATGGCGAGACCCTGTATACCAAAATAAGAACCTTTCCCCGTTTAGAACTGGACTGGCGAGCAATTCTAGCTGCAGTGTTGAACCAATTTCCCATCGCATTGGTCCAACAGCTTTGGACCCCTTGGTTCTAAAGAAGTGAAATCATAATCCTGCAGCATACAAAGACATCCTATACAAGTGTGCTTCCAACTTTGTGGTAACCGTTTAGGGAAGCTCCACATATGCGCGTGATGGACTGGTATTGGCCATGTGTACATATCATGAACACGTGTTTGGCTGTATAGTGTATATGGCTAGAATTCCCCTGCAAAAAGAAAATTCTTTCTTTAATGATCTTGTGAATTCTGATCTATCAGAAGATATTCAACTCCATATCTGCAGTGAGACATCGTGAAGGACCTGTGAGGACCTTTACAATGTTTCTTGGATTATGAAATGTGAACGCCCTGTCCATAATCCAGGTCAAAGAGAATGTGAGTGTTTCGGTTCGCTGTTGTGTTTGTTTAAACATGCGTACTGTGCGTATGGGTTTCTGACGTCTAGGTCATGTGTGTGTGTGTGTGTGTGTGTGTGTGTGTGTGTGTGTATGTATGTATATATGTGTGTGTGTGTATGTATGTGATATATATATATATATATATATATATATATATATATATATATAATATAAAATTTATTTTAATAATTTTTTATTTAATTTCAGTAACAGTTAAAGCAATTACAACAGTTTGGTTTGCAGCTGAATCATCTTTGCCAGGATAAGTACTAAAGAAATGGTTACAAAGATGCATAGTAGTAATGACAATAACAGTAAAAATTATATCTAGTGGTAATAGCAATGGACAGCAATAATAATAATAATAATAATAATAAATAAAAATAATGATAATACATCATACCCAATGGCAGAAGAAAAGACAGGGAAATAATATTACCAGGTGGAAAGTCAAGAAGAGACGGATATATGCAGGGAGTGGAACAAGGGCCACCTACACTGGGGTTGATACTGATTTTCTCCAAAGCCTTTCTGGTTTTGAATGAAGATCATATGTTAATTTCTCTAGGGGTAGACATTCAGCCACCTGAGAGAGCCACATATTGATTGTTGGCACTTGGGAGTACACCACAACTGCAGTATACATTTCTTTGTAAGATAAGCAAGCAGACAAAACAAATGTCTAGAATCCTTATCCTACTTGATCATAAAATCACTGTACAGGAGCAGCAGACAAATTGATCTGCATTCCAAGGGTTTGTTCAATTATGGAGTGTACTGTGTTCCAGTAATATTTACTTTTGTCACACTGCCAAAAGAGGTGAATGAAAGTACCCTATGAGAGAAACCCTTAAAAACGTGCTTAGACCGTCTTTCTTATATCTTATATAAACGGACAGGAGTTGGATAACACTTTATTGAGAATCTTGAAGTTGAAGAATATTTGTAGGTAACGCCTGCGATTTCATCAGCTCTACATCATAACCAGAGACACTACTATATTGAGATGCACTGTAATGCCATAGGAATTGACTTCATTATTTTCTGTAGCACAGATTCTAGCCTGTGAGCAAGACCCTTTGTCAATATTTTACAGTCACAATTCAACAGGCTTAAATGACGAGCAGTCCTGTGGGTCCTTTTCCTTTTTCAAAAGCAAAGAATAGCCGTGGTATTCCAAGATTCATGTAATGTTCCCTGGTCTGGCAATTTCTGCAATACTGGCAATGGCTGAAGCTCAGGCCAAAATTTCTTACAAAACTCAGGCTACTTAGGGTAGCCATCCAAACCAAGAATTTGCCCCAAGGCATAGATGAAATAGCATAACATCTCCCCTTTGGTGTGAAGGGGGCATTGAGGGCTGTATAATCAGCCTCTGAAATAATGGAAAGTGGCAATTTATCCAGGTAGGATGTGATGCTGGCCTGTGGATGTGGTGTTTTGTGGTGCATAGGATGCCCGATGGACGTCTCTGAATATATTGTTAATTAGCTTTGTGTCGTATGTTTGTGAGCCATCAGACCGCTTCAAACATGGAGTAGCTCGCTTACTTTTCTCCCTTTTAATCAGATAGGCTAATAATTTGCCAGATTTATCTCCAATTTCATAGTACTTCTGTTAATGTTCCAGGTTCAACACTGCTCTTGCCTTTCATAACGCTCACCCATTCGAGTGGCTAGGTACTTTATGTAATTGCTCCAAGCATAAAACGGCAGCCTCTAATTCATGTTGCTTCTGCATCAGTTCTCTTTTCTCTGGGGATACGCATGAGATTATATATCCGCAAACTGTGGCCTTAGCGGTGTCCCACATTACCGCCAGAGTAACCTGAGAATTTTTGTTGTCTTCGTAGAAGTTCGAAATCCACTTTCAGACCCGACTAAAAAAACAGAATTTGCAGGGAGGGAGGTATTGAATCTCCAAAACGTACCATGTTGTACTGCCAAAGGTAACTGATAGTTGAAAAGGTGAATGATGATAAAATAATGGTGCCAATTTGACAGGCTAGGATATTCTCTAGACAAGCTTTAGGCACTAAAATGTAATCCAGTTGCGAATAGGAGCTGTGCCGATTTGAGTAAAATTTGTAATCTTTAGCCATGGGATTCAGCTCCCTCTCTATATCCCAAGGCCAGTGTCTGTAAATAAATTATACAGCGTAGATGCAGATCTGCAGTTCAGAGCAGATGATGAGGATTTGTCTGGCTTCTGATCTAGAATACAGTTAAAGTCAAGACCCCAAATCCCCTCCAATGCTGATTAAACAACAGCACTGCATCAGCTGTAAAGTTAGGAGAGTCTTCATTGGGAGCATAAACTTTGAGAATTGTAATATGGCATCCAAATAAGGAGTTTGTAATTAAGACGAATCTACCTTGCTGATCATTAACCTGTTGCTCTAAAATAAATGGAATATGTTTGTGAACCTGCCCCACCCAATATCTTAAGCTTTATATGTTCAGTATCTGTTAGGTGCGTTTCCTGGAGTATATTTCCTCCTTTTTCAAAGAAGTCAATATTTTTTCCATTTAACAATGTGCCCTTTGATGCAAAGAAATCCAACATAATTCTAGGCTGGCTGTTGGCGCTAGGTGCAGAGCCAGGCCTGTGGGCTCGTTCAGTGGCTATAGCCTTATCTGCTGGAAGATCCAGCCATTTTGGTCGCATTAGTTGGGGGAATTTAGCAAGTGGCTCCGAACCCTCCGAGTTTTTACGCCGACCCCTGTTCTCCAGGTCCTCAGTTTTGCTCTGCATCCTCTCAATTTGCCCGCGCAGTTGTTTCAGCTGCCTATCGCGTGACCTTCCCACATCCGCTATGGTTTAAATTCTGTTTTCAAATTCCACCATTCGCATATCGGTAACTAACTCGTTCCATTAACCTACTTGCAGAGTTGTACAACTAGTCAACTATTGTCCTTGGTGGAGGTTTTCTCTCTCCAAGTGCCCTTATAGTTTTATTTGTAATTCTGATTATTTTCTACAAATCATGACCTTGGTGCACGCAGAGTATTTTTAAACTGTGGCCGCTCTGTCAACTATCTGTGCTGCTCCTTTCCATAAGCATGGGGCAGCCAGTTTCTTTCCTGAATGGGCCTCTGTTAGTACCTGTTGTAGTTTGACATTTGCAATATGCCCACTTAGCCATCATTATTTCAAACAGTTGTTTTAAAAAAATTGTGTAGTATTTCAACTAAATTGAAAATGTGTAAAGCTGTAAATCAGGACTTTAAGATTAGCATTCGTTGAAAGGATTATGTAAATGGAGGGGCTCTGCACCGCGAGTCACTGCTGCCACTTGCAAACCTTATGATAACGTTGGGTTGGGTTGTAATGATGTATATCACTTGTGTATGCGTGTTTAATTTTTCTTTTTTTTTCCATTCTTGTCTGTTTCATTTGATCTTTATCTAGACCACTGTCTGGTGCCTAAGAAGGTAGGACCATGCCGTAGTTCCTTCCCTCGTTGGCACTACCACGCCTTGACCGAGCGGTGTGAGAAGTTCGTCTTTGGTGGTTGCAATCCAAACCGCAATAACTATCTGACTGAACAGGAATGCATACAAGCCTGTGATCATGTTTCAGGTAGCATGCAGTTTAACATTTTCTGTCAAATCAATGTTAAAATGATCAAATTAAAGATTGTTCATGTTTTTGGTAATGTGATGGATTTACCTTTTGGTTGTATTAATAGGCATCCTATTAATGCCTTAAAAAAAAAAAAGAAAAAAAAAGCAGCGTTAAAAAGCAGAAGCATGTATTGATCTTGGTCTTGTCTGGAATGTTACTGCTTATGTTTCCTGCTAATGCATTGTTCTCCTCTCTTTTGCAGTTAAGAATGCCTCATCAGGAAGACATGGTCCAATTCACCTTCCGGGTAAGGCTTAAAGATGTTCTCTTAGAAATCGGCCTTTGTCTGGAGAGCAATAAAACTATATATAACCATAGCTCACCTGTGATACTTTGGGACTATAAAGGCCCCCTGAAACCATTACAGACCATAAGTAAGCACGGAGATTAATAAATATTAAAAACATTTTAAAAAACTGATTTCAACTTGTTGACAGTGAGTTAAGGCTTATGTTGTATAGACATATTATTTATTATGCTTCTATTTGTCAATCAAATCCTTTAATTATGCAGAACTAAATCATCTCTCTTTCAGGTGAGGAGTGTGATGTGTCATGTGGACCAGAGAAGTTTGCCTGTGCTAATGGATGTTGCATAGATAAAGAACTCGTATGTGATCAGGTGGCGCAATGCACCGACGGCTCAGATGAAGAGCAGTGTGACAATAGTAGGTACCATGGTTCAGGTTTTCCTGCAGAAAGTGCGTTCGGACCTCCTTATGTCTTAGGGTGCAGTCTTGCTATGCTGCTAGTCTTACAGGATCATGGTAATTTGGCTAAAATGATTAGAACTGAAATTCAGAGTTGTTTCTGAACATTTAAATAAACAAAAACTAAATATTCAATATTTTCAACAAAGACAGACAGACAGGAAGGCAGGCAGGCACTAACAGGCCAAAATATGTTCTTATAGCTATGAAAAAATGACCGCTAGATGATCAGGCTGATTAGCATGGTGAAAGATTTGCATCCTGCATAATGATTTCTTCATTGGTTGTGATCATCTGAGTTGCTGTAGTTCAGGAAACCACTCTAGGTGAATGATGTTTGGGCTTCCTTAACAGTGATTATCTTTAAAGCCAACAGACTGTTGACACAGCCAGTAATAATGAGCTAGCAACGTAACCTAACACTTCTCTAGATACTAGCTAGTCAGTCACGAACATTCTTCATTTCAATTAAATCAATAAGTGGAACCAAGAAAGTGGACCAACTGACTAATGTCCAAATAATTCGAATAAATTTCTTATTTGTGTTTACAGTTCGTTTCCCTGCTTCTGCTTTTTTCCATGTATCTGTCCCGGATAGAGATGAATATTTTTAATTATCATTAAATATTCATCTCTATCTGGGCCAGAAACGTGAAAAAAGCAGAAGCTTGTTCATCATCTTCTAACATCAGTTACATTGGTTGCATAATTTTATGTAAATGTCGATTTCTAAACTTTTCATACTACAAAATTTTTGAAGTAAGTTGAAGTATTTTTTGCTCTTCACAGTGAACAAAAAGTTTACTCGATTGCTTGATATAACCGAAGATGAGGATAAAGGTTTGCATCAACAGCTATGATTTTTTTTATTATTAAAACAATCCACTGATGCATTCTGAAGAATGGTGTCAATATTTCTCTCTTACTTTGATTCTTTTATTCCACTTTCAACATTCAGCCAATGCAGCCCTCTATTGCACACAACCTCCTGTCACAGGACCCTGCCGGCACAGCGAAACCAAGTGGTACTACAACCCATATGATCGGAAATGCATTCGCTTCAACTATGGTGGCTGCCAGGGCAACAATAACCAATTTAATTCTGAGGAGGACTGCATGAGCTTATGCCATGAAGTGACTGGTGAGTTTTGGCTAGAGGCCTTTCACTCACTAATAAGACTTTAACTAATTTTCAGAATAAGCACAAGCTCAAATTATATCTTAGCAAGTAAAAAGATGTTGATTATAGATAAATTTGTCAGTTGTTTTTCATTTTGAGATTATTATAAAACAAGTTTTTTTGTTTTATAAAAAAAATAAGATAAGTTCAAGCGTTTATTATTTATTGTAAGAAACAGAATGACCTGACGATAGGTGAGGAATAACACAACAGCGCGTGTAGTTATATGAAAATAATCCGTGCCACCTCAAAAGGGATTATTTTCATATAATTACATTTTCTAGAATGTTATTCTGCCTCTACCACAGCAATTTGGCAGCTATTACAATCTTTCACTTATGAACTGTACGTCACATTTTCTTGTTAGATTAAAGGTTGTCCACGATTTAAGTCAATTAGTGTTATTACTAACGTTATGGTACCAATAAATATGTGGTCCCCAACCAGCATCTCACTTTCTTTCTTTCTTAAAATTATTTTTACTGGGAATTAGGAAAATCCTTTGGTTTTAACGTAATTTAATAAGAAGAAATATTAAATTGATTTGTGTATATTCAAGATTTGCAGTCTTTGGGTTTCTGTGCATCTTTATTAATGTCTGACATTTCTCATGCAGAGCAAGACGCTTTTGCTAAACGGGCAAGCTTTGAGAAGCAGATGGAAGACAGTCACTCGGGTAATTGTTCATTAAACTGCTGAGAAAAATGTTGCTTATGTTAAGAGGTTTTACTGGTCCAATGGACAGAGAATTTCCGTTCCATTGTTATTGTATATTATTATTTATGAATTTCTGTTTAGTCAATCACACTTGGTGTTGACTCATCAAAAGCATACTCTCGTGAGTGAGTGAGTGAGTGAGTGAGTGAGTGAGTGAGTGAGTGAGTGAGTGAGTGAGTGAGTGAGTGAGTGAGTGAG
>JAQQZX010187989.1:0-18820 GCA_030068355.1 Notoglanidium maculatum
TAAATATTTTACACATGAACAGTTAATGACTAAAATACCTAGACATAATGGGTTACTATTTTTGAGTGCTAAATACATGACTAAGGAACATTATGGAACTGTAGAAAAGAAATCTGGTCCTGTTTTAATTCTAGGATTTTTCCTGTATTGCCATTAGGGATCTGACTAAACAGGTAATGTGTTTTAAACAGATACAAATGATGTCACATCATTGATTTCTCTTTCTTCTTTAAAATAGAAAATTACAAAGTTTTTGGGTCCCAAGGGACCTCAGTTAAAAGCAACCAATTCCACCTATGCAGTTTTAATAAATGGAAAATAATTTTTTTTTAAAATGCAAAATGTATTCAGTTAATGTTTACCATGGTTCCTAATTTAATGTATCACACAGTATCGAGGGGGTAGGGGTACTCTGTCAGTTTAAAGAAGACATTCCATAATATGTGGGAAGGGTTACTTTAAAATTGTTTTCCGATACAATTACTAATTACCACAAAATTAAAGTAATGTAACCAATTACTTTCCATTACCTCAATACCGAAAATGTGGAAAATGATAGTTGAAAAGCAGAACTTGCACTGTAATGTAAATATTTATTTGAGGCATTTTAATCAGCACCAGTACAGAACTTTCTTAACTATGCTTAATTAAAAAGCAGTTCACTAATTATGCATTAGTGTCATTTATCAGATAATTTGTAACAGCATGAGAATATTATCAAGTGCTCATGTCAACCAAATATGTGTTTATACTCATTCAGTGTATATATGAATGGTATTGAATAAACACTTAGACTAACTCAAAGTGATGGTATGTAGCCTACTTCGTTTACCGCACTTTTTGTCTTTATTTCAAGCCATGATTTGTTCAAATTTCGAACAGCCGAATTCAATATAAAAATAAAATATATATCAGCCGACTGTCTCTCACTGAAACTCTCAGATGCTAACTTCATTTTGCTTGCTTGCTTAATTAGTGAATCTACTCTTTTCGGGATTGAGGTAACATGTTTGGGACTTGTGAACCAAAATGCAAGTTCTGAAAAATAAGCTAGTTTTATCTTTTAACTTTAAGCTAATTGATTCAAAAAGCATCGCTACTTGCTGTCTAACAGAACATAAAGCTGTTCTGGACAATTCAACAAGGAACATGACGCTTCTCCTCACATTCCCTCAAAGGAATGATATTACTCACATTAAAACACAAGTTATGTCATGAGGCCAGCAGGGCAGTGTATTGTAAAGAGTTTCATACCGTCGAAAAAGTTATATTGATGTTTCTGTTACAGCATTTCACCCAAATGTTTTTTATGAAGTGACATAGTGCATGTGCAGCGCATTTCATAATGCAGTTCGACTAATAATTAAATTAGCTATTATTTTTATTATTGATTTTCATTGATTTTGTTGATTACTTGTTGCAGCCATTATGCATTTCATAAAATTGTAATGCTGTAAATAATCTCCGTTTCTACCAAATGTATTGGTAATCTGATTACAGCTTGTTTTCTGTAAATATAATGGAATACAGTTAACTTTTTTGTATCCTAAAACGTAGCACCATTCCATGTGCTCCCTTACTCCCCAAGCCTGTATGTGGGACATATGTGGCACTATAAAGTCAAATCCACCACATAGCCGAGAGGAGATGAAGGCTAATTATGACAGAGAGCTCAACAGTTCATGTTTTGGCTTTCATGGGCAGATTACCATAGTATCATATGTTCTGGCAAAAGAAAAAGTGTACTGGTGCCATCCTCCATGCTCCAGGACACCTTTGAAGGTGAGAAGCAGAAACCAGAGATCATGGTACACTATAAGGCAACAAAACATGGTATGGATAATCTGGATCATCTAGTGAAAGCGTTTACAACCAGAAAAAAAACAAACAGATGGATGATAGTGCTGTTATGAACATGGTGGTGGTGTTACAGCCATCGTCTGGATGGGGAACTTCCCAGACTGGAAGTTATCAGAACTTGGCAGACATCGCCGGATCTACCCGAGACAGCCGCGGCATTCCCTGGTCATGCCACACATGAAAAGGAGAGCTGATACTGCTACACTGCAAGCCCCAATTTGAGCAGCAATGACCCTACTGGGAGTGAGGAACACTCCACCTGCTGATTGTCCAGTACTTGGATGGAAAATTTACTTGAAAAAAGTGTTACCTTTGCTCCTGAAACACAGACAATGTATCAATGTAGCAACTGTTTGTTCTTCTTGTCACATGACAGCATGCGCTAAGCATACCATGAGGCAAATTGTGTGCTATAACTGCTTATAGTGTGTTAAGTTATAGCTGATGTTAGTTATTTTGCCTTGAAAGACAAAATAAAAAGTGAAGTTTGAATGACTGTTTATTTCAATTATTTTATACTGGGCTCAAAATGATCACAAAGTTTCATTGAAATGGCTGAAAACTAAGAGATACCAGAATCAAAGAATGTTAAATAAGCTTTTAAGTAATAAAGTAATAATGGGGATTGTACTTGGGATAAAAGCGTTTATATATATATATATATATAT
The DNA here is from genome assembly GCA_030068355.1 of Notoglanidium maculatum. NCBI lineage: Eukaryota > Metazoa > Chordata > Actinopteri > Siluriformes > Auchenoglanididae > Notoglanidium > Notoglanidium maculatum. Next base: position 2,529 of record JAQQZX010187989.1, read on the forward strand.
ATATATATACACACACACACATACACACAGTGTATATATAAAAATACATTGTATTAAAAGAAGTATATATATTTGTTTTACAAAATATGCAAATTAATTGTAACTTTGCAAAAATAAATAAGCTTTTTTTTTCTTTTGATGTTAACTACACTACTAATGCTTTGAGGAGAAATAAGTTCTGCTATTATTTTATTATGCTTGCTTCTTACAAAACATTATTCTTGGTAGTCCATACATGTTAAATATAATGGTAGTATGAGAGTTAAGAAATCTTGTCAGAGAGGTTAACAGGTAAAGGATTCCTAACTATCGCCAGGGAGCGAAAGCAGTTGGTCACACACAGGGTCAATTTCTGTTAGCCAATCCACCTACTGGCATGTGTTTGGGCGGTTGGAGGAAACCACAGTCACTGGGGACCCTGGAGCTGTGAGGCATCAACGTGTATTGTATCAACAAAGCATTTGTTCAATAATTCAATACAAAGGTCTCTCAGTCAGCCTTTCTCAGACCGCCTTTAGCTTTGATTACAGCATGCATTCGCTGTGGCATCGTTTCGATGAGCTTTTGCAATGTCAACATTTATTTCCGTCCAGAGTTGCATTAATTTTTCACCAAAATCTTGTAGAGATGATGGGACAATCGGACCGCTGTACAAATTATTCTCACAGCCGCCGCCTTCCCCCGCTAGATGTATCAGCAGGACCTGGAGCCCTGGTTGCAGGTTGAAGACCTGTTGCAAACAGCCCATCAGTGCCTCCAACCCAATCAGCTCTCAGCTGACAAGGTCGTCCAGTGAGTCAGGGTCTCATTTAAGGCACTGCATCAGGCAGGTGTGAAGCACGGGAACATGGCTGCCCTTTTCCATTGCTACGCAGCCAACTCAGAGCTAAGAGGGGCACCATGACTATGCTGGCAAAACAGCCATTATATTTCACTGTAAGGGCCCCCCTTATGGACAAAAATATGCAGCAATATGGGCAATTTGTGCTTTTATTTTCCAATATACTGCAATATGTGCATGGATTATGTATGGCTATATATTGACACAATATATATGGTTTACACATACTATATTTTATAGCAACAGTGCTTTAAGAACAACAAGATTAGGGGACAAGGCTTTCATTCCTGGTCAAGGTTTTATATACACATACATACGTACATACATACACACGGCCTTGCCATCAAAGGGAAGCCGGAGGGAGGGCTGAAAAATCCGTTACGGCTGGCGACCACTGACATCATCATCCCCCATGAGCAGCGGGGATTTAAAGGAAGCTCGAGGCACCGTGTGGCAGTGAGTTGGAAATCGCCTATGGTTACGTTTCACGTACACTTTCTACACCGACCACCACCACGAGACCACCAAGCAGGTGTCCACTTTTGCCATTTAGTGCATTTTAGATTTGTACATTTAATGACTAAAATACAATGGCATGGTAGGTTACCAGTCATCTGTGAGTGGGGACATATTATCTGTGTCCAGGTCAGGAGTCTCCATCTTTGAATATTAGAAAGGTTTGAACAAACACATAGTTGAGTCCTGAAGAGTCTGATCTCTTCTGATGGAATGGATTCCACTCCTAGAAGACACAAAAACAAAACTCACTATCCTGTATTAGAGGACGAACGGTCATTCACAGAGACTGATGTGTTAATTCAATTTTCTATTTTAAAATCTGAAATGACATTTGGGAAAAGGGTTATTTTTAAATCTTTAGTTTGCCCATTGAAGGCTTTACTTTACTTTCAGAAAACTTAATTATTAATAAATTATTAAAAGTAATAAATACATTGTTTTTTATAACAATTTATTTTTATTTACAAAACATCAGAATATTCATAATTAATTATACACATTTTTATTCTATGTGCCAAGTATTTATTAAAGTCCAAAAAGGACTTGAGGTTGTATTTTTCTTGTGATCTCAGGTAGTTATTTTCCAAAAATTCTGAGATTTTCTGAGTAGTAGTAGCAGCATTCGAACATTACATTGCTGTGGCGAGAGTCACATTGTTATATATATGTATTGTCGTAGTTTGGTGCAAAACAATCAAACAGTTACAGAACCATGACTTTACCACTACACCAACTATTCCCTTGCACATCACTCTCTGATTAAAGTAATGGATGCTAGCCTTAAAAAAAAAAAAAAAAAAAAAAGGAAAAGAAAAAAAAAAAGAAAGAAAGAAATTACTGGTGTACTAGCGCCAGACATGGAACAGGTCAGCCAAGGAACAGAACACGATTTGATGACACACTGTGACGGCTGTGAAGAAAACAGCAGTTAGTGACATCACCAATAATCTCCACAGGAGAGGGTGAAGATATCAAAATCCACTGTTTGAAGAAAACTTCAAAAGCAGACATATTAGAGGCCACAACACAAGATACAAACCACTCAGCAGTAAAAATCAGAAGGCTAAATTGGAATTCGCATAGAAATACAGAGATGAGAGACAAACGATCTGGAACTAAGATTAACCTCCATCAAAGCGATGGAAAGGCCAAAGTGTGTAGAAAGAAAGGATCAGCTCATGATCCAAAATATGAAAACTCTAAACAAACAAGCTGCACAATTGATAGTCGTGCTCAGTTGGTTCTTCCTAGTTTGTTTTTGCTGGTTGTGCACGTGGTTTGTTCAGTGACAATCAGAGGGTTTCAGAAAAACGGACCCTTTTCAGATTTCCTTCGTTTACGATTTAATTGTTTTTATTTACGTGAAGAAAAAAAGAAACATAAGTTACTTTCAAATTCTGTGTCTGTATTTCTGAGAACACCGCTGCAAACTCACAACTAAGACACAATTAAACACACAATTAAAGCCCAAGAGTGAGAGACTTCTAACAAAATAAACGGGGAAAATTCCCATAACTCACACAATGGTCTGCATCCTGGACAAGCCCCAAAATTGTAAGATTTGATTTAGGTTCAATCTCTATCAGGCTCAGTAACTGTCTCTCTCCCTCTCTCTCTTCCTCCATGTGACAAGCATGCTTGATGAGCAAACAGACACAGGCAATTAGGTCTAAGTGGAAAAAGGCCTACATGCAGCCACGCGGAGGACCTAAAATAAGACTTTATTCCATAATTATATAATCTATTAAAATTATATTATATCCTCTTAATTTTGCTGAACTCTCCTTCAAATCTGCCAGTGAGCACATTTGCCCATTAAAGCCTTTTATATCTCAAAGTCTCTGGATAAATTCCAAGACAGGAATCATTCTTTTAACTGTCTTTATTATTCTAAACAATTTAAAAGTCATAAGTGCAATCTTATACACAAATAATTTTGTTCAATAACAAAATGTGTCAAAATATTGTCCCATTAGAGAGCAAAAACTTCAGGTAAACATTTTTATGTTCCAATACTTTAGCTCACTTAAATAACTGAGTGGTTTGATACAAAATCTGTTATGTTCTATGTTGTTTAAAATCTCTAGATGTAAATACCAGGGAATAAAAACTGAAACTCTGATCTCTCTTCTCATATTCATCTTTTGATCTCAGACACAAATGTCTTCAGTGCACAGCAAAAAATAATTAATTGGCCTTGCTGTTCCAATACTTTTTGGAGGGCACTATGCACATATTGCATCAATGGGCAATAAATATTGTTTCTCTCTGGTTTCATTGCCATTAAATATGATCTTCTTTACTTTTACTTATACTTATGGCTGTTTGTTTAGTACAGTCAAAGAACATTTGATGCATGGTCTTGCCCATAATAAAAACAGCAACTAGGTAGACAGGGTTTACCAAGCACATGAGGAGCAGTATGAGGACCATAACACACAGCCCACAGCCAGCTTTCTTCCACTGAGCTATTGCCTGATGAGTTGCTCTTTTACGAACTTCCTATAAACTGATAAAACAAGGAACAGGGTTATCAGGAATTTGTTAGTGTGTGCATCACATTTACAAATCACACTCTCCTTGGGAAGCAAAATAGCATCAATGAGCTCTTTAATCAGAATATGATGAGCTACAGGTTTTCCTGTGGTAGGAAACCCACGGTATTACTACAAGGTGCCGAAATCATGTGCAACCCCAAAAGCATACCTACTGTACATGTAGATTGTTGCTGACTTACCTTCTGCTAGTCTGCAGGCCTCTGTCAGAGCAATTAGCTCAACAGCCTGTGCTGAGTATTAACCTGGAAGCAAACCAGAAACAAGTGTGGAATGGCTTGACACAACTGCAAAACCCAAATTTTTTATACCTGTAGCTGGATACTTGGATGCAGATGTCAACAACAAGGATAAGGTCAGGATTGTGGAGGGGAACCTCACTCATGTCAGGACATGGGCTACAAACCTGAAAGACAGTAGTGATGCAACACTGAGGCTCCCCATCATCCTCAGTTGGCAAGAGATTATTAGGATTCAACACAGAGCAACTGCACAGTGATGTTTGGCATTTCCATTAACACAGCACTGCATCTCAGCCAGTGAGCAGCTGACAGGTGAGAGGTTTTCAGCTCAAGCAAAAGCATAGACACAGCATGAGGAACTAAGAGAGTTAAAACTGAACAGCCCCGATATCTCTATAAGCCACCACGGCTTTTTCTGTAGCAGCAACAGGCCTAAGAACATGTGGGAAGCCTGCTGCTACCGAGTCAAGCTTAACTAATAATAAGCAACTGGTTTTTATGTACCTCTGTGATGTTGTAATACAATAGAAGTCATCTTGCTTCTTGGTGAGTAGCCTTGGAAGGTTTGTATGGCAGGTCATGAACAAAAGCTACTCAGTGGGTTGGCCTACGTCTGTATGCTTGTGAACAGTTAAAATGGGAATCTGACAGGTGGATTTAAACAATCAACAATAACCCCTGCTTCTCATAAGGAATTAGAAAATTAGCTTTATGCTCTCTATGGCCTCAGGCTTAATCTTGGGTTTTGTGTTTTTGTGTTATCTGGAATCTGATTTTGAGGTGATTATTACAGGGTTTGGTATGTTCATTTTAGGATCCTTTTGGATTTAGGTTTAATGCCAGTCACATGAATTCATGCATGCTAGCACCCATGGGCCCTAATCTTTTTTGCTTAGCCAATGACATGTGTGGAGCTGTGTGTGAGCTAAGAGCCAATTATTGAATAGGGCTACACAGGGGAGGAGCCACCGATGTTGCACAACTGTGTGGGGACCAATACAGCTTCTTATGCACAAGCTTCTCATATTTTCTGTCCTTGAAAAATAATATTTGCTCAAAATTAACATCTAGTCCCCTGTGAATGACATGAACTGTGCAATTGAGATCAGCAGGTGATGTAATCAGTGTTACATGGATAAGGACATGTCCTTGCCATTTTGATCAGTGTTTGTAAATGAGACAGCTGAGGGTGCCAACCTTCACTCATAAGCATAAAGGGGTGGAGACCTATGATGGTGTTAACTATTTCTAGTTAACATGGGCGCTGAAGTGACAGCAGCCTTTCTAGTAGCTCTGTAACACCGTACACTTTTAACTCTTTTTAAACTCTTTTTTTGCCTTTTTTCTTTTAATTTCTATTTCTCCCACGGAGACATATAGTGTGTATTATATGTAGCTCATGGACGCCACACTTTTTAAAACTTCAGGAACCAGCTCTTTCGTTTATTCGAGAGCAGAGCTGCTGGCGCTGAAGACAACAGCACAGACTGATATACGACACCACATCCCCGCCGAGCTGAGGAGGAGATACAGAGGCTGCAGGGCTGGAGCGAGGCTGAAGACGAGGACAGAGGACCAATGGAGGCGTTTTAAACCATCAATCCCTACGGTGATAATGGGCAACGTAAACGCACTACAAAATTAGATCGACGAACTGTCTGCACTGAACAACCAGTGAATTTACAGGGAGTGCAGCTCGTTTATCTTCACGAAAGACGTGGCTAACCGAGCTAACGCTGGAGACTAACGTGGACCTGTGCGGATTTGCGTCTGTGAGCAGAGGTGCGGGACTCATTCTCTATATTAATAACAGATGGTGTAACCCGGGGCACGTCTCCGTTAAAGTGTCTCTATGCTGTCTGGACCTGAAACTGCTAGCCGTTAGCTTGCGGCCATATTATTTACCTCGAGAATTCAGTCATGCGCTCTCTGTGTGTGTTTACATCCCTCCGAGAGCCAATGCAGCTGCTGCCTGTGAGAAAATACACAGTTACAGCAAGACTGCAGACACGGCACCCTGAGGCCTTCATCATTATATCTGGGGACTTTAATCATGTCACACTGGACTCTACTCTGGCTGCTTTTTACCAGTTTGTGGATTGTCCCACACGGAGCAACAGGACAATTGACCTACTGTATGCTAATGGGAGGGATGCACACAGAGCCACCCCCCATCCCCCACTGGGGAAGTCAGACCATAACCTGGTCTACTTACAGCCATGATACACCCCCCTGGTCCAAAGGCATCCTGTCAATACACGCTCCATTAGGAGATGGACCCCAGAAACGGCGGACGCCCTGAGAGACTGTTATGACACCACGGACTGGGATGTGCTTCTGAGCCCACATAGCGAGGACATAGAGAGGGTGACACACTGTCTAACAGATTATCTCAACTTCTGTGTGGACATGGTTGCCCCTGCTAAGACGGAACAGTGTTATCCTAATAATAAACCGTGGGTAACACAGGAAGTCAAAGCTGTCCTTAACATGAAGAAGAAGGCCTTCAGGAGCAAAGACAAGGAGGAGAAGAAAGCAGCACAGCGGGAGGTGAAACGCTGCCTAAGGGAGGCAAAAGACGCCTACAGGAGGAAGGTGACGCAGAAGCTGGGGGAGAACAATATGAGGGAGGTCTGGGATGGTGTGAAAATCATCACAGGCCACAACACCAAGAACAGCACAGCGGGGGGAGTGTGGAGAAGGCAAACGAACGCAACAACTTCAACCGGTTTGACTGGCCCACAATCCCCCCAGCCTCACCTTCACCTTTACTACAGACCCCTCTCCTTACTCTTCTTCCTTTCTCAAACCACCCCCTCCTAACATCATGACACCCCCTTCCTCCCAGCCACCTCTCAACATCATGGCATCCTCCTCTTCCTCCTCCTCCTTCTTCCAATCCCCTCTCAGTGTCACAGCAGACCAGGCCAGGGGACAACTGAGGAAGCTTCGCCCCAGGAAGGCATCAGGCCCAGACAAGATGTGTCCTCGGCTGCTGAAAACTTGCGCTGCAGAACTCAGGGAACCGCTACAACAAGTCTTCAACCTCAGTCTATGACTGAGGAGAGTGCCCACCCTCTGGAAGACATTCTGCATCGTCCCGGTCCCAAAAAAGAACCGGCCCAGCGAGCTGAATGACTTCCGACCGGTGGCACTCACATCACATCTGATGAAGGCTATGGAGTGGCTCTTCCTCAACCTCCTCTGGCCCCAGGTTCAACATGCCCAGGACCCCTTACAGTCCGCCTACCAGGCAGATGTCGGTGTGGAGGATGCTATCTTGTACCTCCTACACCGAGCCCACTCGCACCTGGACAAGGGAAAAGGCACAGTCAGGATTCTGTTCCTGGACTTTTCTAGTGCCTTTAATACAATCTGGCCCTGTCTGCTCCAGGAAAAACTGACCAGGATGCGAGTGGACCCCTGCCTGGTTGCCTGGATCTCCAACTACCCCACCGACAGACCACAGTACATCAGGCTGAAGGACATCACATCTGACACTGTGGTCAGCAGCACAGGAGCACCACAGGGAACTGTGCTGTCCCCTCTCCTCTTCACCCTGTACACCTCGGACTTCTGCTACAACTCTGAATCATGTCACATTCAGAAGTTTGTGGATGACACGGCCATCATGGGGTGTATCAGGAATGATCAGGAAGAGGAGTACAGGAGTCTGGTGAGGAACTTTGTTGCTTGGAGCAATACAAACCACCTGCAGCTCAACACCTCGAAGACCAAGGAACTGGTCGTCGACTTTGGGAGGTCCAGACCAAGTCCACGACCAGTTCAGATCGAGGGAGAGGAGGTGGAGGTGGTTAACACATACAAGTACCTCGGGCTGTGGGTGGACAACAAACCTTACTGGACATACAACACACAGCACCTTTATAAAAAGGGCCAAAGCAGACTGTATTTCCTCAGCAGGCTGCAGTCTTTCAACATCTGCAGGAAGCTCCTGTGGATGCTCTACCGTTCTGTTGTTGCCAGCGTCCTTTTCTACGCTGTGGTGTGCCAGGGGAGCAGCACAGCAAAAAAGGACTCATCCAGGCTGGACAAACTGATCAGGAGGGCCGGCTCTGTGGTCGGCATGAAACTGGACACTCTGGTGACAGTGGCAGAAAAGAGGACTCTTAACAAACTGCTGGCCATTATGGACAATGACAGGCATCCTCTGCACTCTGTCATAAACAACCAGAGGAGTCTACTCAGTGACAGGTTGCTTCTCCCCAAGTCTTGGACCAACAGACTTAAAAACTACTTTGTCCCATGCGCCATCAACTGTTCAGCTCCTCATTGGGTGGGGAGGGGGAGGGGTAACAGGAGGAGGACAGAGGAGGACAGGGAGGAACAGGAACAATGAGTCTGACCAAACATAAACCGAACAACTAAAAATGACTGTGCAATAAACCACACAACTGTGCAATAATTCAACTATTTACTGATTTATTATATTAATATTCCTACTACAACTACTAGTATATACTACTATTATTATATATGTATATTTATATCTATCATATTCATATATATATGATAAATGTGCCAGAAGCACATTTGTGAGGTCAGACGCGGATGTTGGACGAGAAGGCATGGCTCGCAGTCTCCGTTCAAATTCATCCCAAAGGTGTTCTATCAGGTTGAGGTCAGGACTGTGCAGACTATTCAAGTTCTTCCAAACTCGCTCATCCATGTTTTTACGGACCTTGCTTTGTGCACTTGTGCGCAGTCATGTTGGAACAGGAAGGGGCCATCCTCAAACTGTTTCCACAAAGTTGGGAGCATGAAATTGTCCAAAATCTCTTGGTATGCTGAAGCATTCAGAGTTCCTTTCACTGGATCTAAGGGGCCAAGCCCAGCTCCTGAAAAACAACCCCACACTATAATCCCCCCTCCACCAAACTTTACACAGCACAATGCAGTCAGACAAGTACCATTCTCCTGGCAACTTCCAAACCCAGATTCACCCATCCGATTGCCAGATGGAGAAGTGTGATTCATCACTCCAGAGACCGTGTCTCCACTGCTCTAGAGTCCAGTGGCGGCGTGTTTTACACCACTGCATTCAATACTTTGCATTGCACTTGGTGATGTATGGCTTGGATGCAGCTGCTCGGCCATGGAAACCCATTCCATGAAGCTTTCAACACACTGTTCTTGAGCTAATCTGAAGGCCCCATGAAGTATGGCGCTCTGTAGCGACATGCCTAGGTGCTTGAAGTTATACACCTGTGGCCATGGAAGTGATTAGAACACCTGAATTTAATTATTTCGATGGGTGAGTGAACACTTTTGGCAATATAGTGTATGTCCAATCTAAATTTGATAACAAGGTACTTTATATCATGCGGGGTCGACGTTGTCATCTCCCAGCCTTTCCAAGAACCTTGTTAAAAACTTTAAAAAACCTTACAATGCTTGTTCATGGTTAAAGCAGATCTCAATCTTTTTGTTTGTTTAAAAAAATAAAAGAAATTTTATAGAAATCAAAAGAACAAGAAGGACTGCCACTGGCTGGCATCAAGTTTAAAATTTGATGCAATGCAATATTGCATTTTTTTTCCTAAAATAAAATTTCAATTTCTATCATAAAGCACAGTGCATCAACATCCTCTCCCATCCAATACCTTAAAAATACATAGGCTAATACAGTAACACATTAAGGTTCACAGCAGGAGCACATGTTCTCCATATTATTAACTACTTGATTTACTCCACAATCATACAGCAGTCTTGGACCATGAAACCTTCACATTTAACCATGTCACTTCACCACCTCCTGCTCTTCTGGGTGCACAATGCCAAACACAATGTATAAGCTTATATACAGTGGTATGGTTACACCTGTCTATATAGAAATACATAAAAAGTACCTGTGCAACTTTATTTTCAAAGCACTTCATATTATACATGTTTATACAGCAATATTGAATATTTTCAGCTTACTGACCTGCTGACTACATTCTACCTCTAAACTTAGACAAAAGTCACTTTGCCACTGATGACACAGTCACCTGGAACTGAGGTTCTAACCACAGATGGAGAGCTGTCATTTTAACTGCACACCTTAACAACACTGTTTGCAAACATCGGGGAGATCTATGGCTTTGGGAAGCACTTGTATTGCAACTGCATGGTTCCAACTATATAAATTACCAATGAGGTTAGCAACCATTCTTTAGGGAAATGCACTCCTCATCTCCAGACCTTTTATGCACACCATGACATGGTGCAGGAGAACTTGAAGACAGAAAGCCAAGAAAAAGAAAAAGGCCAAGATGATAAATTCAGAAGTCAGTGACAGAGTCTTGTATAAAAACAGCAGACTGGGTATATGTGAAGATGGGAAGATGTTAGGCACTTTTACCACTTTAAACAATGATGGGAAAAGTGCAGACCTAGTGTCTGAAAAAGGGAAATTTGCACTGACACCTCTTAGGACTGCAAATAGAGAGTTCCCATGAACAGCTGTCAAGGGCAAATTCAACTCCAGACCTTTTCTCACCTGAATTTATCAAGAAATAACAAGGAACACTATTCTTTTGTCATCCAAGCACTATAGGAATAGTTAAATATGCAGCCTCGGATTCAACCTAACTTTAACCTGATATAACCCTAACCCTAATCTAATATAACCCTAAAAAACCCTAGTTTTACTGGTCTAAGCTACCCTGCATCTCCGTCTTACATTCTATAAAATTAAATTACCAGTAAAGCATCTGAAATTTTCTGTCCTGAAAAGACAGCGTTTGAACCCAATGCTTCCCAGGAGAGCTCCAAACTTATACTGCTTCTGTGAAGAGACTCTACCTGCAGCTGAAAAAATACCATTTTAAAAATGACTGAATATAATGACGCACCTAGGGTTAGGATTAGTACATGATTAGTAGCAAATTAACTGACTGTCAGATCACCTTCTGACCAATAAAACATGCTATTTACAATTAATTTTTAATCAAAATTAAATTAACACTGTTTAATTTTATAAGCACAGAATCTGTGTTCAGGGTTATGCTCATACAACTTAATGGGAGGTCCACACAAAGACATAATTACCAACATGTGTGTGCTTGCATCTGTGAGTGAGAGAGAGAGAAAGTGAGGTGTATTAATTATCTTTTACTTACAGGATTGAAGGACTGATTGATTGAGGATTGAAGTATCATAATTCTATTAAACAGCTGAATAAAAGTGTATGTATGTATGTGTGCATGTTTAAAGGATTAGGGTTTCATATATATTTTCAATAAACACTCCATACTAATTAGCATTGAAATTGGCCCTCCAGGACAAGGAGTAAGTCTTTAATCACGCAATCGTTTGATACACACAAATAATCTTTTATCTTAACCTAACACTTAACACACTCGCCATAGCAGTAGACTACATGAACTAAATTGTGTTTACTTTTGCATTGCCTTGATACAAAATGAATCCCACTCTCAGTCAACGCTCACCACCAGGAACATTCTGTACAACTACAGCTAATTTTGTAGACTTTTAGATCCTCTGTATGAAACAGTTCACTCTCACACAAGGCAGGATTTAGAATAGGGCTGATGGGCATAGTTGTATTCACTGTTTACAAATAAAGACTTTATTATTACAAAGAACAATACAGTCACCCAGGCTAATCTCAGCAAACCAGCAGCTTAATTTTTGGCAAAGCATGTCAAATAATAAAATGAAAACAATTCAATAAAGTAAAGAAAAGTATATACAAAAAAAATCAAGAAACTAAGAAAAATGAAAGAACAAAAAACTAAATGCACATACACAGTGTACACATATGTACTCTATTTACAATGTCTTGTACACCACGTGCAGGCTAAATGCAGGCTAAAACCATTGCAGGTCGAGGTCCTCCCCAGCATAAGATCTCTTCTTAACCCCATAGTCAAACAAGAGCTCTTCATTGACCCTGATGTTCCGCTTTGTGACCGGGTATGACTGCAGGAGCCAGTCGTATGCAGCCTGGTCACCCAGCCGAGCATAGTGACCAGAACTGCTCCCCTCACCACTGGAACTAACAAGAAAAAAATATTTTGTGAGTATATGTAGTAAAAGAAGATATTTATTTATTTATTTTCTTACTTAGAATTGTGTTAAAACTGATGTAGAAACAAATACTCACTCAATCACTGGTAAGACTCTGCAGTAACAGACTAGCTGCCACCACATTTTCAGCCTGCTTCATGCGGTAATGCTTCTCCGCAGTGGCTGTACTGTGCGTGAGGTAGTCTGCTACCAAAGATTTGTCAGAATCTGACACCATCTTTGTGGAGGTCTCAAAGGCATGTCTCACCATCTGACTGGTCACCTTTGGCATACTGCACCTGAAAGAGAAGAGAAATGTATGCATTAAAATGACATACACCTACGATTACACAACCACTTGTATTAGACAGATATAACGGGCATTTTGAGGTGGTTTACTTACTTTATGTGCAGACACTCAAGGTCGTTGCTGGCATTGTAGATGGGGTTACCAGTGGAGGAGAGGAAGAACCTCCCCTCCAAATCATCACGCCCTTTGTCTGTGCGCCTCTTCTTGGCGAGCATAACTGGTCGCACCTCGGTAAACTATTGTTCAAACCACTGTGAAAAGAAGAAAATTTAAATTTCTGGTTGTAATGCAACACATCCTTTGCCAAAGTAATTACAGAATAAATTTTTATTGAGGTTCTTATCATCTCTTCCTCCTGGGTGAGGGCAAATGTGGCCACCTGTGTTGCAGCGGTGTTGCGCTCTTTGACACCCACAACAACATGGCCGCCACAACCAATGACCCATTTGTGCCGAACCCACTCGTCTTCCTGCAAAAATGCAAAAAGTTCAGTAAATTATGAGACTGTCTAAAACTAAAATTAAATTAAATTAACACATAAAATCATAATGGAATGAACTTGGTGTCATTACTGATACTTACAGTCATGTGGTCGACCATGCCAGGTCTCTGAAGATGCCGCAGAATCACAACGGCCTCCAAATAATAGAGGACGAGCAGCGATTCGGCCGTGGTCAGCTGGTGACCTTGAATGCCTCCTGGCCCATGCAGCTTTCCCATGACGGCCAGAAAGTCCTTCTTGGCTGCATCCAGCACAGCCACGCAGCTCTTTGCTGACATGCCACCCTCAGTGAGAATCTCATGTCTATGAAAACAAAAGATGCAGTATAATTATTACTATAATGCATAAACTCGTAAATTACTATAAATACAGAAAACAAAGAAAAATAACAGGCACCAATCTCTTTGGTCACTTTCTTGCTGACCTGCTTCAACAGTCCTGCCTGATCATTGCTCAGGTACTCCCGGAAGATTCTGCAGTCATCCAGAAAAGCCTTGTCTTTGAAGCTACATGCCTTGCACTAACTCGTCAGATCGGTGAGCCACACTGTTTTAGCAATATGTAACTGCAAAACAAATGGAACATTAACCCATAAGACTTAAAGTTAATAAAGCTTCCTTAATAAAATTAGAAATTTTCTATTTTCAAAAGAAGAAAAAAATATTATCTCAGTCAAAACATTGATTTTTTTACCATTTTTTCATCACTCCATAAGTGGTTTTCTTACTTAAAAGTAAGACTTTTCAGTATGGTTTGGGATGAGACATTAGGTTACACCTAATGTCACAGTTTAGACCAAAATCTCCTTAAACTGGTTTAACACTGTTTCCCTGTGAAGAGAAATAAGTAAGAAAATACAAGTTTAACCATGTTTTGAATCACAAAAAAACTTTATTAACTAAAATGTGTGTGTGTGTGTGTGTGTGTGTGTGTGTGTGTGTGTGTGTGTGTGTGTGTGCATGCCCACACACATGAATATGTAATTATATGCACTTGTTCCAATACAAATAGATAATAAGACACATAAACAGCAGCAAAACAATGCCCAAAATCAAGAGGAGCAGGAAAATTGTACTTCCATCACACTCGCATCTAAAAGAAAACCACCATAAAAGCCACCATAGAAGACTACATTGTAAATTTCACTGTGTTCATCATAGCAATTATAATATCTGAGGGTAGTAACAAGAGGAACAGTACTTGCCCACTAGAACTTGCCGGAGTTTTAGAATGTGGGTGCTGGGGAAAGCCAACGGGTGGTTGGTGTCGTCTGAGGGGTGCCTCCTTTGGGGTAGCAGGTTGTACCAGTATTTCCACTGCATGGAACAGTAGACATAAGGTATTATAACTGAACCAGTTTTTGTAAGTGTCACATCTGCTGGATATAATCACACAAAATCACACAAATAGACTGAACACAGACCTGACATTGTTGTATCTTTTTCATCCACCGGCCACCTCCTCCTATCAGCAATGTTACCAGCTCTGATGTGGTTCAGCAGGTGGTCGTAAAGAAAACTGCAGTAGCAACAACACACTGGTAAAATATATGCAATGTTTCTGCACATATTAAAAGACTTCAGCTTCCTCAAATTAACCATAGCGAACACCACACTATTTACTCGGCCACTTGGAGTAGGTGTGACCTCATCGTTTGACCTCAACAGTCATTTTTTGTTTATGTTTTCTGATTTCACAAGTTTCTGACAAATTTCACAACTTTTTATGTTTATTTAATCAATAATATGGTTTTAATGAAACATAAGTTGCAAATAAATGCATCTGTAGGTCACTACAACTATTCCTGACCTTTGAAGACATCATTAACAATTGTACTTAGATTTGATCAACTACAGGATGATATTACCATATGAGCCGAGTCTGCACCCTAGGGTTAGTGTTAGTGTTAGGGTTATAAGAAATGCAATGGCAAAGCGAAGTTGTGCCAACGATTTGCACTCTCCACCACTGGAACAAGATTTGGATGCCCCGTGGTATCCTCCAGGGCCCCAGACACCAAGCGTCCCTTCCTATTTGGGCTTCATTATACCACTAACAGAGAGAAGGAGATGGTCAGGAAAAGGGTAAGAGACATTCAGACTAAGACTAACCCTCGAACGCTCACCCTAAGGAGTACTTTCGCCACCAACTAGCATCTCCTCCCTCAAATCAAGGCTACTTCTACCCCTAATAGAGAGAGGAAAAACACTAGGGGTTAGGAAAAGGGGAAGAAACATCCAGAATCAGTTCCAAGAGCCCCCTGGAGCCCTGCAAATTGGGATTTGGATGGGTTTAAGAGCCTGGGTGGCTTTTAACCCTCGAAGGCCCATCCGAAGGAATACTTTCGACACCAACTGACATCCCCTCCCTTAAATTAGGGTTAGAAAATTAGAAAACCTTATTAGGCCTAATGAGTAAGTAGAATTAAACTTAGGGGTGGGGTGGGGAGGGAGATAGCCTTTACCCCACGAATGGTTAAGTTTAGGGGTGGGGTAGAAGGTAACCTTTAACCAACGGACGGTTAAGTTTAGGGGTGGGGAAGGAGATAGCCTTTACCCCACTAGTGGTTAAGTTAAGGGGTGAGGAGGGAGATAGCCCTTATCTCACTGATGGTGAAGATTAGGGATGGGAATGACATTATTTAATGTATTTATCTTCATATCCAAATATTATGCAGTTTATTGATTTCAGGACACATCATCAGTGAAGTACCCTGGATTCATCGGGTGTTTCAACTCCAAAAACCAATACACCCTCCTCTAGGGCGACTCAGCGGGGATGGCCAGGCCTCCGTCTGTTTCCCATGTCCAATTCGGTGTCTGTTACATATTATGTATTCATTTTATTATCTTATTATTTTTTTGTATTTATTACATGTATTATCAGTCTCATCACAGTTGCTAAAGATAGATATTACTGACCATTATCATCCCTGGCTCAATTGGTGTTTGTATGTTAATGTAGGTATTCAATAATTATTATTTTCTTTTATTTAATTGTATTTTTTGTTTTATTTCTTATTTGTTTTTATGAATTATTAGTCAGATTTATGACCCTAGTGTTTTTTTTTCTCATGTTTTCTCTAAACCTATTTTTCTTGGAAATGCACCCGATACCTTATCCTATGCTGCCATCTAGTGGGTGAAGTCATTGCAATATATGGTTTTGAATATTTGGTTTTGAGCTTTGCTATGAATGCCCTACTACATAGTTTAACCCTGTTTTGATCTTCGTTTTTTGGTTATATAGGGAGTCCTGCTGGGTCTGGTGGACCCATTGCATTTTAGGG